>WOVY01009110.1:0-18130 GCA_013436015.1 Rhipicephalus annulatus | reverse complement strand
AGATGGCGGCTCAGCGAGTCACTCAGATAGAATGTATCTTGCCGGAATGGCCCTCTGCACACAAGCAAACGCTTCCCCAGATGCTCGTAGTGAGTGACGTTCACTTTGTTTTTGGTTTCAACACGACCCTGCTGCGGTGGTCTAGTGGCTGAGGTACTCGGCTGCTAACCCGCAGGTCACGGGATCAAATCCCTGCTGTGCCGGCTGCCATTTTCGATGGAGGCGGAAATGCTGTAGGCCCGTGTGCTCAGATTTGTGCGCACGTTAAAAACCCCAGGAGGTTACAATTTCCGGAGCCCTCCACTACGGCGTCTCTCATAATCCTATGGTGGATTTGGGAATTTAAACCTCACATATGAATCAAGGATTACAACACAAAATTTGCCAGAAAATACAACTGTTATGCTTGTTTATTCTAACTTTTTCTTCTCGACGCGAACTTTACCCCACAACCCAGCCCTTCGCGGGAGGAATGGGAGGCAGCCCTGCTCGGCTGCTCTGATCTGACGGCCCAACGAGCCCTGGTCAAGCGTGCCCGGGCCGCGGCCAACGCCAATGGGCTCCCGTAAGAGGAAGCTCACCTAGTGTTTGTACGGGGCGGCCCCTTAAGGACCGTTCCTACCCTCCCTGTAAATAACATCTGTAAATAAATGTTTTTCGGCAGCAGCGAAGTGGCGCATTGTCGCGTAAAACCCATCCAGGCGGTGTTCCAATTCTCGGACAGCATTGGCTCGGTGCTGTCATCTAAGCAATAATAACAAAATTTGGGCTAGTTGAAGGTTCACGATTGGGATGTAGAAACCGCGCAAAAATTTATAGACAAGGACGAAAGAAGAGGCGACCACCGCGCTGAACTCGCAACTAAACTTTATTGGAAGACGCACGCACATATATTATGCAGTCGACCCCGGTCAAGTGGCTAACCAAAGGCGTCTGCGGAGCATAGGAAACAAGGTACGGAACATGCCTAATCATAATGAACAGCCCCACGTGTGTAACAGCCGTGAAAAATAAACAAATCAAACACACACCTTTATACTTGCCAAGAACATACGGAACAGTCCATAACAAACTAATAATCACTTTAACATGGCAGCGCTGAACCCAGGTACCGAACCTCCTTTTCACCAAGGGCCACAGATGGCTTACGTACACACCTTTTCTCTCTCTTTCAATGAGAAAAGCCTCCATCCCTTCCCTAGTGCACTTGTCCCGATGTCTAGACAAACAAGTGGCTTTATCTGCCATAGGTTGGCAGCCACACTCCCTACAATGAGCAGGTAAGTGCAACCCGCCAGCAGCCGTTAAAGAGGTCAAGTGTTAGTGCACAGCCCTGTTTGTCCCATATAACTACTGCCCCCCTCCCCGCATGACAATGGCAACATATTGTTACGTTTGAAAGAGACTGGTAGACGTTGAAAGGGGCCGTTTATTAGGTCGCGAGGGGCAGCTCAGAAGCAGCCGACTGGTTAACGATCCTCCTGATCCTCTTCTTCTTCTCTCGCTCTGGGCGACAAGTGCGTTCACCGTATACGCTTCTTTTCTTCGTGCATGTACGCAACAATATATACAACACACGATTTACACTGAACTTGTTTATTTTTTTCTCTTTTCCGGACAGAATGAGCAGGTACTTCTTAAACCCGAACTTTATTTATGCACGCGGAAGCAAATAGAGGGCAACTTTTTGGCACCAGACATCACTATGCGTACCCCATACCTACTGGCCCATTTTTTCAAGCAATGTGAAAACTTGTGCACGTTGTGTACCATAACCGTGTTTCGTTTAATTGCGCACGCGCTCTGTTCTCCTGTGCGTATCACTTACGCTTTGACCCACTTGATTAGCTTTGACAACTTCTCGAAATTTCCGTATCAGGGTAGTCCGCCAACTTCAGCCTCTCAACCTGGCCCATGAAAGTTTCTTTCAACGCATGCATGCATGTTTTCAGGAGCGCAGCCCGCAGCGCAGCATAAACAAGGCCGGACTTAACTATCTTTAAATGGCCTCTAGTGAACGGCAAGATACTCTTTACGGATCGGGGGCTTGCACCGCCAACACAAATGTAAATGGTATCTTGGTCGCGGGACCGAATCCCGGCTGCGGCGGTTGCATTTCCGATGGAGGCCGAATTGTGGAACGCCCGTGTGCTCAGATTTGGATGCACGTCAAAGAACGCCAGGTGATCGAAACTTCCGGAGCCCTCTACGATGGCGTCCTCTCATAATCAGAGCGTGATTTTGGGACGTTACACCCCGCAAAGCAATCAACCAATCAATCAATCGGGCATGAGTGCTTGTTCGTTGGGTTATCTTTATTTATCGAGCAGGTTAAAAACGAAGGCAATAGTGCGTCTTGAAATACATTGTTTACCGCACATGCAGTCACCGATAAGGTGTGTGCGATTGATACCGTCAGCAAAAGTGGGACTCTTACCACAATAGCTGCCTTGAACGTTACACCGGTGACGTTCCTGTCTTCAGCAAGACAAGCCGCTTGAAAGCCAAAGTTCCATTGGCAACTGTACGCAAAATAATGACTCTTTTCGTGAATTGCGTTGCACATGTGGTCGTTATTCAGCTGCCTGATGCGATCACACTGAAAATCGCATAATGTAATATCATATTTTTACCGTCTACAGAGGAAGTGCTCTTTTGCACTTTGCCATAAGAGCAATTGTGATCATTACAAGTGCAACGATTCGCCTGGACAACAGACGCGTTCATGTATTTTTATGCTCTTGTCTGTGCGAAAACAGTGTTCTTGACTGAGTAAAGATGGCATTTCACCCAATTAGATTTACGAACGTCAGGTGCCCGCTCATGACCAAGTTTTCTGCAACTCGTCAGCGCTTTCGCGTCTCATGAAAATAGCGTGAGGTTTTCAAAAAAAGCTCTTGCATCACCAATAGAAAAAAAACAACGAACCCGATTGAGTATGTACTGAAACTTCAGAAATGTCTCGTTCCTTTCTGTTATTTTCTGATGCTCTCCTTCCTGCTCCAACGTGTCTTGTTTTTTTAAACAAATCTTAAACTTTCCTAAAGTTTCGTTTATCTAAAAAATACGTATTTTATTCATTTACTTCCCAAAAAATTTGCATTTATGCAATGGTGCTCGTGCGGAAATGCACTTGTTGGAAGCGCTTGCAAAACCGACCACTAAATCACCCGCGAACAGACTACTTGGCTTAGTAACATATGTGCAGAAGCTTCACCCACCTACAGCTTTGTCTGAGCCGCCACAGAAAGTCGTCGCGGAGTACTGTTCCCCAACGCCATCACATGATTTCTGAGATAGTGTAAGGGGTAGAGACCACAGCGTCTTACCTGGAACCTTACCCAAAGCGGAATGCACTAGTGTATGAGCACTTTCTGGCAGTGGTTGCGCATGCGACCAGCTGGCACAATGAAGGTGGTCACTTTAGGTCACTTCGTTCACCGCTGCATTGAGCTGTGTCATAAGCTAATTCAAATCTTATGTTTATCATGACTAGCACACCTTGACATAAGCGAGGACTGCGAGCTTCTACTAAAAATCACGATTAAAAGTACTGAAATTTTGGGCGAGCTTGCAATTGAGCATAATGGTTTTTTTTTTATGCGTAAACACTCAAAAAAAGATACGCAGTTACACGGACGAGTGCACAAGACCCGCTAAATTATTCTTTTGTGGAACTGCACAACTGAGACAACCAGGACTCTAATATGACGTAATAACAGCATACCTCTTCTACCCCCAAGGCGCTACAAAGAAGATGCCGCAGTTGCCACCATCAAAACTAAATAGTAGCTGTTCGAAGGAATGGTAGTTGCGACCTGCAGATATAAAAAAATTGTTAAAAGGTTTTTAGACAGTCATTTTCTGGCTACTAATTTGTGGTGTTTATTTAGGCATAGATGCAACCGGCCAAATCGCTAAAGGCTGCTCGTCGTGCACAACATATTTCTGGCTCAAAAACTGTTGACGTTGAATTGCACCCTTCATTGATTCTGCTTTTTGAACGAATGGTTTTTGTTTCATTCGCACTTCTCTTCCAAATAATGCACTACACAAATTATTAACCCAAATTACGTCATTTCATGCGTATACATGCGACTTTTTATTATTTGATTGAACTGGTGTGTAGACAACTTATGCGTAAGTCCTTAACTGCTTTGGACGAGCAGAGGTCATCCTGCCTAAACTGTCGCCAAACCGCTTTGCATGAGATTAGGATAGGCACTCCCCTCTAGTGTTCAAGCAGAGAAGCGCGCATTTACGGCTTGCATCGCATGTTATTCACTCGACGGCAGCATTTGCTTGAGGATTTAGTTTTCTTTCCGGCAGGAGCACAGTTTTCGCATAGAAAGGTGGCGTGTGGTGATGGCGATCTATGCACAGCTGGCCCGCGAACAAGAAAAAAAAGCTATTCGTTTTCATCATTTTCTTCCATTAAGATGATGATTCGAGTACAGCTATTTAGCTTGTGTCCGGAGGCGACGACAGCGATGACGGTGCATGAGTAGCTCCTGCGGTGATGATGAAGACAGCTTAGATGCGAACAATGTGGTTGCGCGCCAGTGAAGCTGCGTTGCGTTTTTCTGCGTTGTGAAATTTTCCACAGAGCCCCGAAAACTTTCCGAGTGAAATAGCCCAAGGCTGCTAATCCAAGTAAAGAAAGGTCTGGCGCGTGCAACAGTTTTGTTTATTTTTCAATTTATTCGCAGCAGGTAGCTGGTTTCCAATGAATTTTTCAGAGATAAACTTCATTATGTTATTTTAATAAGTAGATTGTGAAAGTAATTTTTAACATTGACTAGCTACATTTTCTACAAATGAGCTACAAATCAGAATCAATGTAGGCATTAAAAAATAGGCCCGGTTGACCGGAAACGTTTGAAGAAAATAAGCAGTTAAGAGGCTAAAGATGACACGGCCGAGCCGACTGATTGTGTAATTGCGTAACGACTATTTTTTTCCACGCAGCCCACGAGATTTTATTATTTGTTCTTATAATGTAGGCACTCTCAAAATACCCTAATTATTCCTGGTTACTCATGTAAGTTGGATAATAACAAACAGTAAATGTGAAAAAAAACAGAAAACTACAAGAGGCATTTTCATATCATAACATCAACTCGGTTCTGCTTGATAGAAAAATAGACACAGACAACAATAAGTATACCAGCTCTTAATACGAAAGTGAATCACATAGTAGTGAAAACACACCTACTAGTTTACGCACAATAAAGCAAGCCGGCATATGGCCATGCAAAAATATCGCATAAAAAGTGCGCACCAGATGATAAAATGAGAAGCAGTATGACATTCACAACAATGATAATGCAGTCAATGGTGCAGCTTCATTTATGCCCAATGCCCTTCATATGGCAGCTTCATATGCCCTTCATTAACCGCAGCTTCATTTATGCCCTATGTGATTTGTTTGCATCAAAATTAGCGGTGCAAGGGAAAGGCAGCGTTGAACCAACGTATATTTTCGCCACACATTGCATTCCATGTCGACAAAAGAATTAGAACAAATTTATTTATTTATTTATTTATTTACTTTTATTTATTTATTTATTTATTTATTGACCGATCGGTGTGTGGGGCCTAATGTCTCAAAAGCGCCATTTGATTATGAGAGACGGAATACTGCCGGAAATTTCGACCATCTGGGGTGCAATAAACGTGCACCCGAACTTGAGCACACGGGCCTACAGCGTTTTCGCCTCCATCGAAAATGCAGCCGCCACACCCGGCTGGGGATCAGCAGCCGACTACCTTAGCCACTAAACCGTTACAGGGGGCTTAAAGAAATAGGATACTTAATCCTTCTTCTGCGTAATCTCAATGACAATGTGAAAATGCAGAAAGTTGAACTACAATGAGAATAATTGGTATACAGGGTTTGTGTTGCAAAAAAACCCGCTGGCACCTTCCCACGGGGGGAACTCGAGGAAATGCGTCGCAGAGTGGTGGAAGTATCACGTGAATGTTCCGTAATTAAGTATGATTTGGGAAAGCTTAAATGTTATTTCGTCTTTATCATTCGTATTATTTAATGAAGGAGAAGCGTTGCCTTATGAGTGTTGGGACATTAATGTTGGATTGTACCCACAGAGAAAGAAACATTTAGGAGGGGCAACACTGGCTGTTTCAGGTGACCAGATAACGTCACATTACCGGAGATCCACCTTATGAGGCTGCGTGTGCGTGTGAAAAAACATTTATTCATAAAGAGTTTGCAGGTCCATAGGGGCCCTCAACACAGGGGGAGTCCTTACTTCGGGACCCCGCTGGACAAGGGCCGCTACCCGCGCCCGTTGAATTAGAGCTCCTTGAGCCTTCAGCCTTGAGCAATTGAGTAGGGCTGCGTCCCAAGCCTCTCTCGTTGGGGAAGGGTTAGGGGAAAGAAAACGATTCATTTGACATGCCCACATCATGTGAAAATTATCCGAGACTTCTCTACAGTGAAAAGAACCGCCCATCGTCTTTCGCGTCAAAATGATTTACCATTGTAGGACACAACAAGGTGTTCGTCTGCAGCCGCCTAAGGGTTCGTTCATCGCCCTTACTCAGGTCCTTAGCGGGCACCGGAAAAAAGCCGATGTGTTTCGCAATAGTACATTAGAATTTCTATATATTGTAGAAGTGGTTAGCTAGTCTCTGAGGCAGAAAAGCCTGGGTGAGGTGCCCAGTGATTAAGCGCGTGGGTGACCGTATCCGCAGCCTCGTTACCTCTAAGGCCCTGGTGGCTCAGAGTCCAACATTGCGTTTCAGTGAGGGGTTTAAACTTCTGATTGCTCGCTTCAGAATATAGTAGGCTAAAGGCCACAAGGCCTTGCCCACCAGATAATTTTCACAGGCTCGGCGTGAAACTCTAATAATTATTCTACAGGTCCGTGTGCGAGGTGGAAAGTGCAATTGCTACCTCCCCAGCGCGTGTAGAGTTGGATCCCCGATAGGAGAGCCAGTTAACGCGTTGGTTTTGGTGAACTACGGCGGCCGTGTAGCATCCGCTGGGCGTTGGCCCTGCCACACCAACGTATATACACCTGGCTTAGATCCGTATCGGTGTTTCGAGGACAACAGTTCTGGCCCCTCGTCTGCCTTCGTGTGTCCGCGAGTGCATGTTTCGAGGAAGGGAAGGAACCCATAGCTTGTAACGCCACAAAATCAGGAAGTCTGCATGTCTCCTCTGGAATGGCGTCTTTGTTTTATGTGTAGGTGGCCTAACAAGCGGCACCCAGATACCATCTGCGAAATTCGCGTATATTGGTTGAGGAGGTGTGCCTCCTTCAACTCCTGATAAAAGTTTTAGCCCCCCAGAGCCGACAACTTCGCATTGGAGGTGGTTACTGGTAAGTCTAAAGCTCACTTTGTAGCCTTCGTAATGATGAGCGTCAATGCACTGGTCGTGTTGCTTCGTAGTGCGAAGACAGGGTACGGAGTAGAGGATCCGGCTGAGTACACAGGGCATGGATGAATCGAAGCGTATTTCTGCCCCTCAAACCCGCCGCGTTTTTTGGAAACGCGGAGAATCATACGTCCGACTTGTTCGCCTATGCGTTTCTGTTTCGTAATGATCGAATCCGGTCTGAGTCTGTTATGAATGAACAGGCCCAGGATCCGGATCTCCTGGACTTCTCTGACAGGAGCTCCCATCAAAAAGATATGCAAGTGCGTGTCGTCTTTGGGGTGTGCTCTGACGTGCAGAAGCTCTGATTTTGCAGGAGCGCATTGTAGACCACAGCTAAAAAGCATTGCTATAGACTATTCAGGCGGCCTGCTTGAGGTGGTCCTCAATTTCTCCTAGGCTACCTTCAGTAGTCCAAATTGTTATATCAGCCGCGTAGAGTGCATGATGAATTCCTTCCACTCTGGTCAATTGATGGGGAAGCTGCATCATAGCAATCTTGAAGAGGAGCATAGACCAGACTGCTTCTTAGGAAGTACGCAATGCTCACATAACGTATGGGCCTTATTAATCATCCTCAATTTTAAAGAAGGCCTGACGCTTCGAGAGAAAGTCTCTTACGTAGGCAAATGCCTTTTCACCGCATTCTGAAGAGTTCTGATTTGCCAGAATGCTATCATGACGAATGTTATCAAAGGCACCTTTATGATCAAGGGCAAGAATGGCCTTGTCGTTTGTCGCTTCACAGTAGGTTTTATTAGGTCATGGTGCAACTGAAGAAGGACATCCTGAGAAAACATATGTGGGCGAAACCCAAACATAGGGCCTCCTATGAAGCCCTAGCTTAGATATATGCAGAGAGGCGATCGCGAACCTTTCTCTCCATAAGTTTACCCACACATGAAGTTAGTGAGATAGGTCTCAGGTTGTCGGTATTCACCATCTTGCCTGGTTCTAGCAGTTAAGCTGAGTTGAGTTGAATAAACTTTACTTGTTCAATGGTTTGTTGCTGTGCCCGGGGCTAGGCTTCCAGGGACACATTGCTCGAGGAACATCTTTTGAGGCCCTCGGTGACGGCCCTGGCCCGCTGGACGGCTCACACCTGGTCTTCGAGGGCCTCGCTGAGAAGGGCGGCTTGCCATCAATCAGCAAGGTGCCCATTTCGATTGGTCCTTCAGTGACGTCATTCTTTCTCGTGGCCTATCTTCATCTCTTTCGAATCGATAAGCATATGTGCCATATCGGCCCGTTCGTGCGCGCACCACGGGCAGCCAGGTGACCGGTGCAGTGTGAACCATAAGCGGTGCAGATGGTAGGGGTTGGTGAACGTGCCCATCTGCAGCCTTCTCAGGTTCACCACCTGCGACCTGTCCAGGCACACGTGCGGTTGCGGAAATTTCTTCCGGTCTTTCCTATAGTGCGCAAGCACGTTCGTGGTACGTGGCATGAAATTCTTCTCCATAGCAGTCGGCGCACCTCTGTTGCCTCGCCTCTTCTGCACCAACTTCAGTTGCTGCAGCAACGAACGTGGTGGGGGGTGGTAATTTCGGCATTGCCAGTGCCTGTGGCCACCATCGTGCCTCGGTCAGTGCTCCTCCCCAACCACGGTTGCGGCTGCTCCCTGCGTGGCTGCGTCGCGGTGGGTAAGTTGCCTCGCGACGACGTGGGCGCGCTCGTTATGGTTGGGTGGAAGGCCGGTTAGTCTTTGGCTGATGGCGTTGTTGCTGCTAGTTTTACGGCTGTTGTTGATAGTTCCACTGTCCCTCATGTGAGCGGGATACCATTTGCGGGCCTTGTCAGTAATCTTGCCTAACGCGAAGTCTCCAGCTCTGGCGCTAAGCACGCGTGCCGCCTCCTAGTACACCCAGCCTTTAAATAGCTCCGAATCACTGATTTCCAATTGCTATTTAGCAGGCTGTCGTCTGCACCACTGTGGAGTACCGCTAAAGCTATGGTCATTTTTTCTGCAGCTTTGGATGATGGCAGCCATGCTAATGCCGTGCTGCTGTATCCAGTACCGCCATGGAGAAAGCAGGTCCCGCCGCCGCCGACCGGACTCGCTGTTTATATTGCCGCATTCACTGCAGTCGTTGTTGTCGTAGCACTAGCAGTGGTGGTAGTGTTAGTGCCTCGACATCGCCTCGCTCGTTCACGAATAGCGGCAGGAAATCCGAGCGTCCCCCATCGCCGCCGCCGGCTGAGAGTGGATACCTGGCCGCATCGACAAAGAGGACACCCTCTTGGCTTCCATGCGCCTTCAGGATTGCTGCAGCTCTGCATTTGCGTCGTTGCAAGTCCTGAACGGGGTGCATGTTCCTGAGGATATTTTCTGTGAGTATGGCCTCCTTGACTTCCGGTAGCAATGCTTCCTTCAGTCAACGCGCCTCGTGATATCGAATCCCAAGCAGATCGAGAATGTGTCTTCCCGTTCTTGTGCCAGACAACCTCTCGAGATGTGCGATCCTCTGCGCTTCTGCTATCTCGTCGAGGCTGTTGTGCACACCCAGCTCCAGAAGCCTACGGGTTTCCGTTTACCTAGGGCACACTCAAGGGCTACCTTGAACGCTCGACGAACCGCCGCGTTCAGCTTCTCGGTTTAAGTTCTGTTCTAGGCGGCATACGCGGCGACATACGCTATATGGCTCAGCACGTACGCGTGTATTAACTTCGTCACGTTGTGTTCCTTTAGCCCTTTTCTTTTTTTTCGCAACCCGACGCACAAGTTGCGTTGCAGTGGCCACTTTCTTTTGCAGTCGTGCTACCAGCTCGTGGTTCCCACTGTTCTTTTCCAGCCACAGGCTGAGCACTCGTATTTTGGACACCGTTAGTATTTGGGTCCCCTCCTTCGTCATGACGCGGATGCCCAAGTGATGGGCGTCCAGTACAGCCTGCGAGTGAAGTCCTTTCTTGCGTGGTCTATGCAGGAGTATTTCCGATTTATCGGAAGAGCAGACGACTCCCATGCCTTCGAGGTGCCGCTCCATAGCCCGGACGGCCTGCTGCATTCCATCTTGCATTTCACCAACGCTTGTATTCCCTGTGGTCCACACGGTCACGTCGCCTGCATAGATCGTGTGATTGATGCCCTCTATTGCGTCGAGACGATCCGGTAGTCCGATCATGATGAGGTTGAAAAGCATGGGAGAGAGCACCGAGCCCTGTGGTGTACCCGTTCCCCCCATGTCAACTGTTCGTGGTTGGGCACCGTCGACCTTCACCGTCGCCTTGCGTCTGGTCAGGAAGCTGCTGACGTACCAGTGGAACCTTGAACCAAGACCTAGTTGGCTGATCAAGTCCAAAATGGCAGCATGTTTTACTGTATCGAAGGCGCTCTTGAAGTCTAACCCGAGCAGGGCACGCACGTGTGTACTTGGTGCGTTAATGACCTGTTCCTTAATTTGCAGCATAGCATCCTGCGTTGAAAGTCCTCTGCGGAAGCCGATGATGTGAGTGCCGAAGGCACCCCACTTTTCGAGAATCGTCGTCACCCTGTTAAGGCAGGCGTGCTCCATGATTTTCCCGACGCAGGACGTCAGATATATTGGCCTTATATTTCGAACCTCAAGCGGTTTACCTGGCTTCCACTGTCATACACTGTCTTCCATTCTTATGGAAAACGGCCTTCCTTCCAGCATGCGTTGATATACTGACGTAGCTTCTCGATGGCGTCATCATTATGTTCCTCAGAATTTGGTAGGTGACCTTGTCAGGACCGGGTGCCGATTTAGTCTTCAGTAGCTGGAGGACTGCTCTAATTTCCAGCATGGAAAATTCCGCGTCTAGTTCCTCGTTGGGAGCCCCACACTAATCCATGCGACTGTCGCCTGCTGGGCGAGTAAGGTGCGTGTAGATGATCTCCTCCACGAAGGCCTGCGGGTCGTCTTGTACTTGTGTCGCAGCTTGGTCATCCTGACACGAGTCACCGTTCTCGTGCTGGTTGATCCAGCAGGTGCCTGAGAATCTTCCATGTGTGGCCTGCACTCATGTTTCCGTCCATCGTATCGCACAGCTCCTGCCATTCCTGTACGCACAGTCGAACGCAGTTGGCCTCAATCTCTCGGTTGATCTTCGCAATCTTCTTGCGTATCTTCCTGTTCAGTGTGCGCTGACTCGCTCTTCGCTGCATTAATTTCTTGGTCTCTACAAGGTTCGCAAGCCGGCTGTCCACCGTGGACGGCTCGGGAACGCTGTCTTCGACGCTTCCGCAGGGCTTGTCGCCATTTTCAGGCTCTTTTTGCCTGTCTGGTCATTCTATTTTTTGTAGCTTTTTCTACGTCCACGAGTAGTTCCCTGCACCATTCCCCGATATCCTCGATCGGTCCTTTCTGCTTCTCTCGTTCTCTTCGCTCTCGAAGCTTGTCCCAGTCCCACGACTTTAGGTTTTTCGAAGCCACCCATTTTGCCTCTATCCTGTGCCATTGTCATGCAAAGAACTCTGTGGTCGCTCCCGAGATCCTCAAAGGTGTTCGACCAGGTGATCGCGCCCGTGTCTGACCAAATGGAGACATCAGGGGACGTGTCGCGGCACGTGCCCTGTCCAATCCGGTTGTGCGATGCCAGTTCATTGAGTAGAACCAAGCCAAGGTCGTCCATCAGTTCAGCTAGCCTCTTCCCTTTGGGCGAGTCAGCTCCATATCTCCACTGCGTGTGCGGTGCATTGAAGATTACCAAGGGACTTGAGGCGGCCTTTGCCATCGCTTCACAAAAAAGTGCGCCAAAGTTGTGCGTGAGGCCCCTTTTTGAAGAGAGGCTGTACACGTTAAGCACGAATAGGCCGGTCTTCCGGTTTCCAATGCAGGGCACGACCTCAATCAAGTTGTGGTCTATGTCCGACTCCTCGCTGATATCAAGTGAATGGTCAATAAAGGCCGTCCCTCTCTTAACTAGGGTTATGACCTTCATGTCCTTCCGCGTGCATTCGCACGGAGAGCCACATGCCACATAGCCTGGCAGCTGAGCCCGGTTGAAAGGTTCTTGCAGAGCAATCACGTCGGGAAGTTCGCTTTTCAAGAGATTTTTCATATAATGCATCACTGTAGCTTTATTGTTTTTGAAGCCCCTACAGTTCTATTGCCAGATGGTGCGTCTGCCGACAAACTTGCGGGACGCAGCCATGGTTGTTATTCAAAGGCATTGGGGGAACGTGACAGTCCATGCGTTCCTCCTTTTACAGAGTGGGTGGTGTTGACATTGCTGCTTCTGTTGAGAATGGTCCATGCGTCCCCTTTCAATTCGTTGTGGCCTTGTCCCTGATGCTGCAACTTCGCTGTCCCGCGTTCCAGATATTCGATGCTCTTATTAATGACCGCAAAATGGTTATTGACCGCGGCACACTGTGCGTTCCTTTCGGCGTCAGACTCGTTCAGCCGAACTAGGAGCGTCTCAAAGAGTCGCTCCGTCTTGTTCGTTAGTTTGTCTACCATTTCTTCGATCACGTTTATTTTCGGCCTGCCGATCGTGCCCGCTTCGGTTCTTGCTTGTGATTTTCAGCGGCCTTCAAACTGTTGAAAATCGCTTCGGCTCTTACGCTTAACTGTTGAAAATCGCTTCGGCTCTTACGCTTAAAGCCCACCGGCGCTTCATATTCACCTCCACAGCCCATGTCCGTGCCCCGTCTCCTACTGCTGAAGTTGGTGTCGCGTTCGTCGGCAGCTCCATGGGACGAGGAGGCGCCAGAGGATGGGCTCTCTGCGGGGTGTCCTCTCATTCGATAGAGGATTTCGTTCAGTGTCTGTTGTAGCTCCTCAATTTTTCCGCGTTGATTTTTCATTCTGCTTTCTGGCTTTGGCCAAGTCTTGTCTAAGCTCCCCATTCTCTTTCTCCATGTTCTCCATCCTTGCTGCCAGTCCAAGGTCGGAGGCTGCCCGCGGGCGGCCGGAGAGAGAGTGCTCCTTTGCGGAGTCCGCCTTTGTTCCCGTGACTATGTCACGCCAGGTGATTTTGCACGGCCCTTTCTGTTTCCCTCCAGGTGTGGCCCCTTCTATGTCTTGTTGGGGGTGGTGTCGGTTCTCGCTGCGGGCTTCTGCTCCGACTCCTAATTCTGCTCGTACTTCAACTTTTGCTCCGTCCTTTTTACCAGAGAGGGGGGATCCGGATCCGGTTTCAACGACCCATGACCTGTTGGGAGCGGGTGCTGGATCTCGAGCGAACTAGGGTGGCCTCCTTCCACCGCGCCAGCATTGCTATGCGATGGGGACGGGATTCGCTCTTAAAAGTCTCTGAGCCTGGCCTTCCACCTTCTTTGCTTCACTATGTGCGGCACCTTGTATTTGGCCTTGCACATCTGGTCAGCCGTGGGGTGCGCCTCACCACATATTCGGCACTGGGGCGTACACTCGTGTCATCGATGGGGTTTTTTATTCCACAAATTGAGCACAGTTAGGTATCTGGTCTTGGGCACAGTCAGGTTTGTGGCTGAGCCTGCCACATTCCTTGCAGAAGTCTGTCTGTTTCCGGTAGAGAGATACTCTTATTATAACGCTGTTGAAGTAAACCAACGAAAGAACTCGGTTTCCTTCATAGAGCACTATCACGTTTGACGTACTACCGAGCCTCTTCGCATACGTTAGAGAAGGGTTTCTTGTGTTCACCAGTGCTTCCACGAGCTGATCTTGAATATATTTAAGAGGTACTATGCGTATGATTCCTTTTGTCATATCCTCAGGTGCCGAAACATATGCGTTCGTTTCGTACCTCTTTCCGTTGATAGTCAAAACCTTCATCTTGGCGATTTTCGTCGCTGTGCTTTCCTCCGGTGTGCTTATCACTAAAATGTTTTGCGAGGGGTTGGGGCAGATCGTGATCATCTCGTCATCGCCCACTCTTGCTCCGTTGCGTATGGCCTCATCAAGACTCGCACCGCACGTACTCCTTATATTGAGCGCGTCCCTCGGTCGAACATTTACCTTGATATCGTCTTTGGGCAGTATGGGCATCTTCCTTGCTCGTAGAATCTTGCTGACAATGCTTCGGCGGTCTTGCTTGCTTGCTTGCGTGTTCCTTTCTTTTGTGGCTCTCACCCACTAAGGGGGATTGGCCAAGAAGCTGGTGGTTAATGCAAGTCAATACCTTTAGATTTTCTAGACTAGGGGAATATGATTACTGTGTTTTGACTGTGAAATTAATTTGTCGCAATGTAAAAAAAGAAAAAAGGGGGTGGGCGGAGAGAAATAATAGAATTTGTTGAATATCTGAGGTGGAATCGTTATATGAACTCGGCGGTCTTGGCGCATAGGGCTTGGTGAACGGGCGTCTTCTTCTCTAACCACCTTGTTTTGGCTCGCGCGTCCTCTTTTTTTTCGTGTAACTTCAATCCAGTCATTTGCAACGCTGTCAGCGTCTTCGTCTTCACTCGTGGAAACGCTTCTTGTTTGTTCAGTTCTGTGGTCCGTGGCTTCCCCTGTCCCTGCCTCGTCTACATCCATCTCGGCTGTTTTTTTTCGGCTTTCGAGCACCGCATAAGACACTCACAGCAATGGAATCGGTGGCATTACGCAGAATCCAAACAAACACATACACGAACCTACACAGGCTGCATGTATTCTACCCCACAGCATACAGGGATATATGTCCGTGGTGTGGGGCCACACCAACTGTTTCACATCACGTGGGAGTGCACGCATCACAATGAAGAAACACCCCAACATGAACAACACAGAGGAACAATGGGAGGCACTGCTGTCCAGCTCAGCCATTGTTGATCAGCGCTGGCTGGTCCAACGGGTAGAGATGATGGCTAGGGCCAGTGGAGCCCTGGAATAGGGGCCCGACCATTTGGAATGCTCCGCGTTATGCGCAAAATAAACTTTCTCTCTCTCTCTCTCTCTCTCTCTTGAGTTAGACGCGGTATGCACCAGGCCCAACCACCGCTGGTCTAGACGCTCACTCGTATAGTTCTTGCAGTTTGCTAGCCTTAAATCTCGTGAAGCTCACGCTGACCCCAAAATCTGGTATCCGTGGGATTGCGATAACATAGTCTGTCCGATGGTGTGCCACTTTCAAGGGTAGAGTTCGAAAAACCTCTGGAAACATTCACAAATTGACAGAGCCGATGTGACATGCGTTTGCTCCCACTGGCGACCGTAGCGCCTCCCCCCCTCGTCTAGCAGCATGAAAGTGAATTACCACTCTGTCGGTTTCTGAGTGAACCACTCGACGCGCTGCGCGTTGCCTCAAAGGCACTGAGCGGGGACGCGAAGCGCGTTCGGCCGCACTCAGCCGGTGGCATAGTTTTTTACCTTTTTGGGGGTTGTAACTTTGCACCGTAAGGCGCCCCCAACAGAAATGTCTCCGTCGGAGCATGTGGAAGGAATGGACAAACTTTTTATTGAAACCGACAGATTTGCAGCCGTGCCTAGGCCACCTGGGGTGCTCACGATAAGGTTTAGCCTTTCCGCCACTTCCCGGGCCTACAATATTGCGCAAGTTTGGTCTTGGAATTTTGATCTAGCCACATATCAACATATCAGCATTATTCAATCAATTAGGAGGGGGGTGTCTTGAGATCCTCTTCATCTTTGTCCATGTGCGCCGGAATCCATTTCAAGTATCTAGGTGTATTAGCCCCGAGAATTTGGAGTCGCGCCGCCTGGCGTGATGCCCAGATGACGTCATGGTAAGGATGCTTCGACCCTTGCTGTGGAGCGCCGAATATAACATGCCGTCTCATCGTACGCTGTTCCACTCATTCGCAATCATTTTTCATTTCACTGGAGATTCAGATGAATAACGAAAACAAGCACCAATAAAACGACTAAAATGTTTTGCTCAGTACACTTACCAATGGTCGCCTTGCCTACACCGTTCACTTTAATCAAATTTGTGTTGTCGCGCTGCTGAACTCGAAAATGGGGTTGATTTGGCGGCCCGCCCGCAGCCGCATGCCGAAGTGAGTGAAGAACAAGAACATGCGTGTGCTTGATTACAAAGTTATTCTACAGCACGTGCTGTATTGAAGTGCACAGCATATTTAGATTATTGCGTTGCCTTCTTCCCGAGTGGTTTTTTCAGAAGTATGATGTTCTCAACCCCGAAAGCTTTATTTGTATCGGACACATGTGACTATCTCACCGTGGATTGTTTTTTTTCCTGTGTACCAAGCTCTACACACAGTTCCAAATCCCAGGCAGTATTGAGGGTCACAAATCATCTAAAAAGCACATGGCTGAGAATACAACCGCAGAAGTTGCATTTGTTTTTCTTTTGTGCTCGCCCACTCGTAATGTAGCTTGATGCTTTTCTCGCAAGTACTTTTGGGGCTTCATTACAAAAGAAAATGGCAGATCTCACGTACAGTGGGAATCGATAATATGCGAAGCACGAATGAGGAACGTTGATTTGTCACTCTAAAATCAGCTCAATGTTACAAGGTGGAGGTAATTATTCTATACATAACTTGCATGTCATAATTATTATGTTTTGATATGTCGTTTATCTCCGTCATCTATTAACATCAAATGATACCAAATTTAGTATACGTAAAGCTGGCGAAACGGCAGTGAGCACGCAATGAGCGTGGTATGATGTCATTTTCCTAAATGACATGGTTGTCAGCATTATCATCTTTGCACCAGTCATATCATTTTGTCATCAATTGACGTCACATAACACAAAATTTGCTATATGTGGAGTTAGCAAAAAGGCCGGGAGCACATCGTGACGGGCCCAATATACTCCGATGTAGCGTTCAAGCGCGTGAACGCTGGACACAGCGACCGCTTACGTTAGCAACATGCGAGCACTCTATAGTCTGACGTCAGGCGCGACCGGCGCGACCAGCGTCCATCGGCGTGTCCCGACGGCCACCTGCGCGAAATGCGACATGCTCGCGCCAATGCGTTGCACAGACAACACTGCTTCTCTCTTTCTTCGTGACAGAGGGACGCCAGACGCGCTAAAAGGCGCATTCGAGTATACGGCAAGACCCGCGCCTGGCGTGGCAACGCCGCGTGTGACGCGACGAAATGAACGCTCGCGAGCACGCGCACCGCGTCACGTCGAAATGTATTGCCGCCTTCACTGTGGTTTGTAGTCATGTTCTCACATGACACGCATCTCATGACTATCATGTTACCCTAGTCACATACTTTCGTCATCCATTGACGTCACTTAATACTAAATTTGGGATATGTGAATCTAGCGAAACAGCCGCAAGCGCATCATGACTGCGGCATGTAGTCAATTGTTACATGACACGCATGTCATGATTATCATGTTTGGATGTGTCCTTTACTTGTGTCGTACATTCGCATGGCGTAATACCGAGTTTAGTACATGTAAAGTTAGCGCAATTGCCGCAAGCACATCATGAGCGTAGCATGTTGTCTTGTTGTTACATGACAAGCATCTCATATTTATCATGTTTGAAGGCAGTATTATACTTTTGTCATCAATTCACGTCCAGTAAATACGAAATTTGGGATAAGCGAAGCTAGCGAAACGGTCCATCAGTGAATCATGCGTGGTATGTAGTCATGTTGCTACATGATACGCATCTCAAGGATTATCGTGTTTGCACCAGTAACATATCTTCGTCATCCATTCACATAGCATAATACCGAGTTTAATATATGTGACGCTAGTTGAAATGGCCGCAAGCGCCATCATGAGCGTGGCATGTGGTCGTGTTTGTACATGACACGCATGTCATAATTTTCAATCTTAGCGTCACTCGCTCGTGTTCGGCGTGCAATCATGCCATGCCATACCAGTTTCGCAACATGCCAT
>WOVY01009109.1:0-22441 GCA_013436015.1 Rhipicephalus annulatus | reverse complement strand
ACCACTATAACGCCACACGAACAGTCCGGGGCCTTGTAAACGAAAGTTTCAGTAGACAAATGAAGAGCTGCAAGAAAAATATAGGCATCAGTTATTTCTGAGCTACGTCCACTGCACGCGTTTATATAGATATGCCATGTGATTAATCAGACAGTAATGGGTGACACGTGTCCTGAGATACTTTCAAAGTTCCAGGGTAAGTACCTAATTGATGTGACAACCACGTCAAAACTCACTAGGAACATCTGCTGCCGCAGCCAACACAAAACTATTCAGATATCTGACGTCGAACCCGAGGACCGGACTTCGTAGCTGAATAAATGAATGCTTGTGAGGCAGCATAAATACTTCAGCATTACGGAACAGGCCAGTTCAATCTTCTCAACGTCAGCTGCAGAATGTCTTGTTTTCCAAAGAGATCATGCACTCTGCGATGTCAGTCCACAATAAGGTAACCCAGATAATTAAAATTTTCAAACTCGTTTTTTATTATCATATTTTGGTAAATTAACGTAACACGGCAACAATTATTATTATCATTTTTATCCAATCAACAAGCGAATTTCCAAATTTTTATTTTCGATAAATAAATGTCAAGTGACACGGGCGTTTCGTTGTGGTGTCCACAAAATTTAGAAAGTTGCGGCAATATGTTGTGTAAGTGTGCACTTTTTGGCCCATAATAAGCTACCCAAACAGGAAACCCAAGGTTGAAGGTAGAGAAATGTAGCGGAAAGACGCACAATCAGTCAATTATTATTATTTGATTTGCATACACAAATACACAAGTTCACAGAGGAAAAAGAGAGAGAGCAAGCTGGCAACTGCCACCTGGAGGGACACAACGCCTGCTCACTCTCGCGGGAGGAGGGAGAAACACAGGAAGCAAAGATTAGAGGGGAGAAAGAGGAAAGAAGATGAGGAAGGAAGAAAAAATGACGAAGACTTCAATGAGTATGAGTAAAAAAACAGAAACAAAAATAATAAAAAGAAAAGAAAGGGAAAAAAAGAGACCGTCCATAAACGGGTAGCCAGGTCCAAATAAAATACGCGATTAGATTTTTGTCTCTAGTAAAGTTTCTGTTGTTTACGACGCCCTTTCGTCCTGTGGCCCTACATATAAAAGGTTAACGAACCGGCACGTTCTCTTGAAACTTCTGAACCTCAGTAACTCTTTAGAAAAAGGCAACTTTGCCGCCCTTTGTTTTTGAGTGTCTGTATCCACGGGTTTTGGACCTCGTTTGTTCACATCGATTTCTGCACAAGAAGAGTCGCTGGTGCACTTGAAGCATTCGGAAAAGCAAATGATTGCGTAATCAAACTTTACTTCCTGTTATCATCAATGTAAATGGACCTGCTAGTAGGGGTGATCGTTTAGCTTTCCAGAGGTGGTATACCTCATTCAATGATTGATGTATTGCTTTCGACAATGAGTAGGCGTGCTTGCTTGAAGACCTTCGCTTGATAAATGTGGGGTCTATCAGTTAATGCAGCTACTAATAAGGTACCAATTTGTCTTTGTTTTTGCACCCTCTGTGTTCAGCACGAGCTGCCTTATGTATTTATCATGCGAACTCACCAGCTCGCCTACGAGGATTCTCTACTTCAGTTTCAACCCTATTGAGAACACCGTCAAAATCACACTATACTGACAGGCACAGTCATACATAGACGCCTATGTCAAGAAGTATTTGATTTAAATGCAGAGGAAGCAAATGCGTGCATATAATTTCTGAGTAACCCATAGAAGATAATTATTAGGGGATCGCTTACTGTTATGTTCTATCGCATGAATGCATGACCCTTGTGCAGTGCTAATGTTCCTGCACTCTTTTTCGCCGGTCATCTGTCATACAACTACTTCTTCACTGCACAATCTGAAACAATCTCAGGTACCTATGCGAGTAGTGTGTAATCCATTTTACTAGGCTTTCTAATACCGATGTATTGTTTCCTCCCGTGCCTTCCCAAGGGCAGCCCGGCTTATGCTCCTCGTAAAAAAAAACTGAATGATTGCCTTACGTCCGTGAAAGATCTCCATTCGGGCAATATGTCTGTTGTTGAACTGGCCCAGCAGCTCAAGGGTAATCCTGTTGAAAAAGTACTCCAGGAGAAGTTGAAGCTCAAATCAACATAATAAAAGCCTTACCTTTGTCTGTTGCGCAACAGTGTCCTGTTGAAGGCTATGAAGCCGGAGTCCATAAAACGCATTAGATCATACCTGCAGCGCACATTCTTTCTTTTTGTAGTATTGTACGTCCATATACAATCTTTAGTATTCACAAACTGAAAAAGTTTATATATGAAAATAAACGGGGGGCGAGAATGCACGCTATGAAATCGTGAAACTACCAGATAAACGTCTTTCTTTTCATAAAAAATATGCAGCTGATGTCGCATTTTTAAAACACCTAATATTGTATCAACTTGATTTGTAGTATTTTAGCAGTTTGTAGCAATTTGTAGCAGTTCAGTTCTCGGGCTTCCAAGGGTCCAGTCTATACACAAGTGCGATATTCGCAACAATAAAAAGATAAGTGAAGAGGCCTGTTGCAGGTTCTTTGTCCTTGCTCACAACGCTAGCAATTTACTTCAAGATTAGCCAGAATTTTTCACTACCTGAATATGCGTTCGAGCACATATGATGGAGTATGAGAGCACACGTCAGCCTTGGCGGCGTCAGCACTAATGCAATGACAAATCACATGATCACGGATGATTTCCTGGATCACCTAAAATCGAAACGTCATGACACGAAGCCTCATGGCAGGGGTATTGCAGAGACTAAGCTAAGTGACGCTAGGTGGAAGGATCGAAACCATTTAAAGTAAGATCAATACAGTAGCATAAGATGAAAACTAATAAGGGCAAGAAGAAGGTGAGTTTTTCCTTAGAGCCGGTTTCGGCAGGAAGAAGAAAAATAAAATCCAAGGGTAGGTACAAAAACCAACCAGACCTGCGTCCGGTTTGCTATCTCATAGTGGGGGAAGGTCCCTTCTTCCTATCTTCGTCTTTTATTCCGTCTTTGGCACATACTTATTCAAGCATAGTACCTTTTTTTACAACTGGTGTCAGTTGTTTGACGAGAGAAACACGCCGGCCTAACGCGTCACAGACGACTCGCAACGTAAATTAGTGGATAGGGGGTGGTCACTGTCAATTAACAGATCACCAAAATAGTTCAAACCATCAGCTCAACAGCAGATCAACAGAAGTCCGAACGAAACTTTCGCTTTCACTTTCTTAGATTTTTTGGGATCTCCAGTCGCTTCTTTCTGTTTCTCTTTTATGTCTTCCTTTGAGACGGCCGGGCAGTGTTTATACTCCTGTACGTAAGACATTAACGCTGTTAGTACTGTAGTAATTCATTCATCATCATTGTCGCTTACGCTGTGTTGCAAATCATCAAATGTGAGCAGAGCCACATTTCTTTTTTTAACCCAACATTAGTTATCCAAGTATTGGGAAATGTTTTGTAATTTCCGCAGATTGCGCAAATATTCATGACAAGCGTGTGAGAAGAAGCCGTATGTAGTTAGATAAACGGCATCAAAGACATGGCATGTATGGAGTAGTGTGAAAGGTGTACATACAAGGCGTAGGTATAAATAGAAGTAATAAAAGATTTCAATACGTATGATAATAAAGACAACAAATGTTAACATACATGTGATAACATGCTTCATATTTTTCGATGATTGAAGCCACCTTTTTTCAAGACAACTTCACTAATTATTTCGAAACACAGAAAACGTTTCAAAAGATCTCCGAATAGGCTATGTCATAAGAACAGCAGCTACATCAGTGCAATTGCAGTGGTACATCCAACTGCACAGTATTACAATGAACGACAGAAGAGGTTGCAGAAAAAATACACAATAAAACATTATTTTATCTACTGATAGGACAAAAACAGTAAAGAAGAGGAACAAGAAAATACTATGAATATGCTTTCTCTATTCTGAGCACACAATTTTTAAAGTTAAAAGCACCATACCCAACAGCAGGAGAAACCTAAATATAAGCAAAAAGTAGATCTACACTTGTGGGGGGATTGCGGATTCGAATAACCTTGATGCATTTTAGTTATTATTCATGACTTTGATCTCTGTAGGCCTGATTTTCTACACAGATATTGGTACAAAACCAGCAATAATTGGCCGGGTGTTCTCTACTGTTTTTAATACGACCTACTCTTGGCTTTACTAACTTTATCAGAACAGGCTCAGCTTCTCTAAATGTCGCTAAACATGGGTTAGTGCTTTTAGATGTTGGTTAGACGGGGCTAACTATTGCTCATTTTGTGTTGGTATGGCTGATGCTCTGAGAATAATGGTGAGTTTAACATGATATGGACTGAATGCGAGCGATGACTTATGCTTGCTGACGCTAACTTACGACGAGATAGACCAGCTTGTTTGAAGTGGGCTACTGCTCCTTAACTGGTGGATAGTTGTTGGCTAGTGCCTGCTAGCATTAGCTAGTGGTGGCTAATGTCCGTTATCCCTCGTAGAGTTTATTGTCAACTAGTTCGATTTTGTCGTTTTGAGTACCAGTTGACTGCTTTCTATCATACGATTACGCGTCGACAAAGGGTAAGCTTTAGCCTACTAGTGCTGGAGAGCGGTAGCTTATATGGGCTGTTGTTTAGGTACTTGTTTGGTGCTGGCTGCATGCTAAAAGTGTATAGTTGCGATTAACGTTAGCTTGGCTTGCATGTTCTGGCTACTGTCGACGTATTCTTCGTGCATTGTATCATCCGCTAATGACGGTTACCACTCGCCTAGTTATCTCTTGGATTAGCCACAGTGATAGCGATTGTAATTCTGGCCTGCCATCATCGAAAGTCTGCGCTGAGATTATCAAGGGCAGCATCGAGCACGAGACATCCGACCAATCGAACAACTTTGATTTACATTTCTAAGAAGAAATGCTACGACATTTATGGAAGAAAAGGCCAAGTAAATCAAAGAGAATCGTCATTTATTAAACTTCTCACACACTCTGTGACATGAAAAACATAGCGTGTGCATTCAGCTTCTATTAAGCCAGTCACAAAGTCTGGAGATGCTCTAAAAATGTGGGTAATATCAGTGTAGAATGAACAGTGGTCATTGCCGCGTTCATGTATTGCAAGCAGGCTAGGTACAGAAAACGTGGAAGAAGAACTTTTTGTTGGTCTATTTGGAGCATGTTTTGCAGAAAGAATATGGTGCAAACGAGATGAACACAAGGAAGAGGAATGAATGCCTAGGTGTTTTTTCATGTTCCTTCTTATGTTCGTTTTGTGTGCGCCCTATTTCTCCCATAAACCGTGAAAGATGTTTTTGTTTAAAGCAATCGTGAGCGATGATTGGAGGCACTACTTATGTCTAACATTTGCCAGAAAAACGAACATAGCACGAATACTGCATGGCCTCACCTCCATGAATTCGCACAGTTAGTGTGACGTATTCAGAGCTGCCTACACCTTATAAACGGTATAAATGCCTTAGAATGAGACTAATTCACTATCATTGCCTGTTCACATGGTCCAAGCAGAGGTATGATATTCCAGTTCAATTTAGTAAATTGGAACCATTTATTGGCGAACCAATGCGTTTTCACTGTTGCCATATAATAAGCGTCCTACGTCTGGGCGCATACATAACAAAACTGACATAGAAGAACACAGGTATATGAAAAATGCATTTTTCATGAATAATCAGCGCTTGCCGCACCACTCACGGAGGACACGTATGTGAATAGCAAAACTTATGGTATACGGGTATACGCTGCAGGTGTTGCAGAGTATATGTCATCTAAGGCACAGTGAGAAATGTCTTCAAGCGTTTTAGTGCCAAAGCCTTAAAGAGTCACCCCAAATGTTGCACCAGCATTACCGGCGTTGGCGAAAAACGATGAATGCCATTGAAAAAAGTACTTTACAAAAAGTAGCGAGGCATGCGCTAAGCCGCGAAAACCTTGAAACGAGGTATCTGGATCACTCCGAACACTAATCTGGTTGCTTCTAGCTCTTGTTAGTCTTTAGCTAGGTGATTCTAGGTCATTCCTACTTTGATTATAGGCGCTGTGAGGTCCTAGTTAAACACGTCAATGTCACCGGCACGCCGTCATTGACGTACACCATTCGTCGCTCCGGAGTGTTCTCTCTAAGCCACCGTTGCCTTTCCTATGCTCTAGTATTCTTCCTGTTCCACTTGCTCAGGGTCTTCAGCTTGCTGCTGTCGAATTTCAACCCTCTGTCGGGCTAACTTTTGCCTGCATGATTTTTATTACTCCCCATGCAGGTAGAAAGTAGTGAGATTTTTTATTGTGTGGTAGATAGCTGTTTGTTGGACCACGGTCTCTCTGATGACGGGCACGCGGTGTGCTTCTCTTCGCTGGTCCCGCCACTGTCCTCCAGCAAAAACCAACGAGTATCACCTCGTGTGCCCAACTACCGCGAGAGGGCGCATTGACTGTGGATTTCGGTGGTGGCAGAGACCATCGCAGAGAGCAGATCACAGAGCATTTCAGCGTGTGCGTGTTTTTCTTCATTTTTTTCTTTTTCGAATACAAGCAAGAATCACCTCCCAAATTTTCCAGCCGCACCTAAGGCAGGTATTTCTTTTTTTAGTACTGATATTTATCTTGCTTCAATTTACGAAGGAAAGTGAGGTAACTGCTGAATTTTTCTGATATACATCAATGTAAGAAGTTATCAATTTGTACATTTGGTCTCGGTGAAAAATACCAAGCTTTGAGAAATAAAGACGGATGCAAGCATTCCTTCTTTCTGGAGACTTGTATAGGCGAAAACTGGGCTAAATATTGTCGTTGAGTCTGAATGTCTTTCTATAGTAACACGAGATTTCAATATTTTTTGGTGTATGAATATTTATGAGGGGGTCAACCGAACCATGGTTGCGATCTAAAACTGGGAACCATGGGCATGTTTTTCAAATGAGGTAATAATTTTGCTGGAATATTGTAGAAGGCTTCGATTGCCACAGTTCTGAAATGCGTAGTGTGAACGTTTGTTGGCTTTCTGAAACTCTGAACTCTGAACAAACTCTGAACGCTTGTTGCTTTCATCTTGAACAAGCAAAAAATGTTGCTGTAAGTTCTTACATTGCCCAACGTATTCATTGAACACCGGAAATCTCACAGCGCGAATCGCCAACCATTCGCATTGCGACAACAGTGCAGCTCTTATTATATCGGGGCTTGTGCAAGAAGTCTTGAAAAGGCTTTACAACGAAAAGCTGTGGTAGTGACATGAATAAAAAAGAAAAAGGAACTCATTTGCCTGAGTGTAACCCGGGAGGGTTGAATACGGCGTTCCTCGGGCTTCGCTTGCGCATCGAGCTGCCACTTTTTTTTTCGATAGTGCCCCCCATACTATACAGCCGGAAAACTTCGAAGTACATTTGCATTCCAGCCCATACCGATCTCTTGCACAGGCATCGCATTTGAATGCGCTCTAATATGACCGGTGCAAATCTACAGCAAAAAATTGGCCCTGTATCTGCACGTTAATCTGCAACTGTCGTCGAAAGACGATAGTCCTGCGTTTGGAGAGAGTGAACAAAACGTTTACTTGATGTTCTGCGCGAGAAAATTGGTGAATGGTATTCTGGAGGTGCTTCGTCAGAGTGCCTCGAGCGTGCAGTGGAGGCGAACGAGCGATTCAAGCCACGTCACACGTAACACAAGAGCGCCATCTGACAGTTATCATGGAAAACGAAGCGTGCGGCTCTGAGGCGGGCGTGCGTACCCGTCTGTGAGGTGATAAGATGTAGAACGCAAGGCGACGGGTAGCTGTCACCACCGTGTCATCTTATGCCTCTTTCCATTGGGCGAACAGGAGCAAGTGCAGCGAGCAGCCAGAGCAGCACACGGGAGTAACGGGGACGTGCGCTTTCGTTCCGCGAATGAAACATTCGCGCTGCTCCGGGAGCAGAGAAAAGAGAGAGAGGGCGTGATGTCACGGATCATGTGACCAAACTTTTCCCGCGCTTGCTTTTTGGAGCATTTCGCGCGCTCTCGTTGTCCGCACCAAGTTATTCCGCGCCAGTTTCGCCAGATACGTGCCGGTGGCTTTGTGTCTGCCTTCCTCATGGCGATGAATGATGAAGCCGAGCGGATGTTCATGGCAATGCTAAAGGGGTCAGCTCTACGCGCTACACCAGGTAAGCGTTGTGTCTCGCAAAAATTAGCTACGAGCGATAACAGCGTCAAGTAACGGCTTTGTTTGTGCTCACTACAGTCGTTATCGATGACTTCGCCGCGCGGGAGAGCATTGACGAGAATCCCTACGATAAGCGCCAATAACTAACAAGCACAGGCCATATTTCGCAATACTTTTTGCCAGTCTTTTTAAATTTTTTGTGCTGAATGGCTCATTTCAGGTAGCCGGAGCGTCGCGGTGTGTGAGGAAACGACGGACGAAGACGGAGCACGTAATTTGCGTATGTATGCGTCACGGGGCCGCACTTTTGTGCTGTACTGTCGAACTTTCTTCTGCCGTTTATCGTCACTTCTACTGGTTGACGTTTTGAAATTATTTGCATGCCTGTTTGAGTATACAAAACAAACCTCTTTATGTTTGCGTTCAGCAAGGGCTGATGAAATGCTACATTCTGCGTTAGAACGGTGGTTTGGGCTAGTTGGTGGTGCATACTGAAATTCAAAACAGCGTGAAAAGACGGGACAGGGGAAACGACGACACCAGCGCCTTGTGTCGTTGGGTCCCCTGTGCCACCTTTTCGCGCTGTTTAGAATTTCACTATAGTACATTCATCGCACCCGGAGGTGTTTACTTCGCGAACAGAACACCATAATCATTTCACGTCGCACAGATTAGGCACCTCAGCAGAGTTTTTACACTCGCACTTATTTTGCACGTGCAGAAACCACCAGTTCATCAACCGCCGGCGAGATGGGAACGGGCCCAGCGCCACAAGGGAAAAGAGGTGGCGGAGGTGAGCTTCTACCGCTGCAGTGCCCCACACATGTGCTTTAAGCAAGCTTGCCTTATTTCTATTTCAGCTCCTGAGTGGACACCAGGGGAAACTAAACTCCTACTAGACTATTACTATAAATACTTTCCTCAAGTTGGCCCTTTCAAAAACCTTAAGAACAAGAAGATGCTTTTTGAACAGGTTTCCCAGGATCCGGCTGATGTGCTTGGATGCAGCAAAACGCCACAGCAATGTGAAAATCGCGTAAAAACGGTAAGGAGGCAAAAGAGAAAAGCGTGCGATAATAACAACAAGTCCGGTGCTCAACCTTGCCCCGTCCCATTCGACGATGAAATGCGAAAAATTGAAAGCATTGACGACAGCCTCGAGCCCGAAGTCCAAAGGGACTCTTATGGAGCGACGTACAAGACAACTTCATCAAGTTCCGACAGCTCAGCTGATGTACCCTCAACTTCACCTGAAATCTTCAGTACTCCGGCGAGTGGTTCTGACAGTGGGCAAAGCACAAAAGGGCCAGCAGATACCAAGAAAAGGGAACTTCGCGCTAGTACCAGTCGTATGCAGCAGATGCAATATTTTTTTTTACCAAATGCCAGCTATTAGTGCAGAGCGAGCGGCTCGCAGGGAAGAGCTAGAAAAAAAAAGGAGATGAGGCGCGCCGAGCAGCGATCTGAGCGCATTCAAGAACGCCAGGAGCGCCGCAAGATGCACGAAGACAAACTTCAGCTCATCCGCGAGGCCCTGGGGTTCAAGCAATAAAGAGGTGCACTTTGAAAAAACATGTTTTCATGACTGTTTATTTCATACTCAACCATAATGTCCCTGAACAATGGCAAAATGAGATGCTGCTTAAGCATTGCATTTAATGTTTGAACACGATATGCTTCCATTAAGACAGATTTTGTGGCTCCCTCCTCTTTAGCCCCATCTTAGATTTCAGTCTTTCTCGCTTAACCTCTGCAAGCGCCCGTAAGAGGCTCTCTTCTCTGGATGTTCCGCTGTGGACTCTGGCTCCACTAGGGTTCGGATCATTAGCACCCTGAGAGTTCAGATGCATGCCTGAAACTAGACCATCAGGCGAGTCACCGTTGTCAATGCAGATGTTGTGGAGGACACAACATGCGAGGATAAATTTTGTGATGTTGTCTACTGTCGTGAGGTTTACACGCTGCAGCTGCCGAAACCTACCCTTTAACTCCCCAAACGCATTTTCAATTAGCACTCGGGTAGATGAAAGTTTGGCATTAAATGCCTTGTCAGAGGCATCGAGGCTTCCGTAGTCGCGAATGGGAGTCATTAGGTACTCGCGAGATGGGTACGCTGCATCCCCAAGAATGTGGTATTTCCCAGCGCAGAGTTGAGGCAGTTTCTTCGAAACGGTTGAAAGCCGGAAGATCCTGGCGTCGTGAATTTTGCTGGGTGCACCTGTGCTGACATCTAGGAACCCCTTACGGTTGTCGCATATTCCCTGCAGCGTCAAGGATGGGCAGTGGTGCCGATTCACATACACTGACCGCACTTTACCAGCAGGGCACCTGACCAGAATATAGCTTCCATCAATGCAGCCAATAGTGTCCGGAAACCCTGAAACCTAAATGTTTGAAAAAAAATGTTAGAACGTTTCACAGAAAGAGCAAAAGGAGCTAACAAAGTAGCAAGTGAAGTCGTGCCCTAATTCAAGCTTCAAGCACAGCTAATTTTCACATGATTTCCTTGGATGTTGGTTTCGTACTTGTATCTGTTCATTTTGTGCAGTACTAACGTAAATTCATTGGCATGGTTACGTGCGCAATAAAGCGTGAAATGCATTGACAGTTCTAGCAAAGGGTCATTACGCACAGTATCCGAGAGCTTCAGCTTGACATGTTTTCGCAAACTCTACTACGTGCAGGTGTGAAGAACTTGCAATGTAACTGAAAACAATGGCTTTGCGAGCTCTTCAACATCCCCATGCAGCTTACAGCATGAATGGTAACTCACTGCTTGTTCCAACCGTACTGTTATACACCAAATTCAAGGGTGTCCTGTATGTATTATGTTTACCAGAAGTTACATCGCCTTTATGAATAAAAACACAGCTTTGAAGAATCATTCCGATGGAAACGACTGACATGCTGCTTTGAATAAATCAAAAACATTTTTGCAGTTGAAATTGAAAGGGGGTTTTTCTTTCCTGCTTAAAGTCGTTGGAAAGTTTCTCCATGTCATTTGGGAAGGTCACGATGCGGGGGGCAATGTCGAGAAGGAAATCCATGACTTGATACATCATCCTGTGGTGCGTGCTTTCCCTAACTTCAAAACGTCCTGTACCATCCCGTATGCAGGATTTGTTGGCGGCATACCTGCAAGAAATGTGATAACTCTATAATAATCCTAAATGGTAAACAAGCATTTTACGTTGCCAACAAGCATTGAGCGAAGTGTCGGGAAAATCCACATCTGCCCAGTTGTCTGAACAAGCTTCAGAGCACATTTGGTGCAGACGTGCAGTATTTTACCCCTAGAATGCCTTACAACAGCACATGCAAGAATTCAATGAAAAAAATGAGAAGATAGAATCCAGTGCAATTCGGGAACTGAAATGCACGTGCAGCAAAAAAGTGATTACTTGAGCCTGGGACTAACGGAACGTCAGTGGCACGTAAAAGCAAATTCCAGGCAGCATAAGCATTTAGTGAAAAATCAGTTGGTGAATCTTCACGCGGCGTATTAGTGCATTCTAGCTCAGGCTTCGCTTCTGGGAACATGTGCCATGAATTTCATGCCCTTAAAATTTCGGCAGGCGCCTCGTAGACGTGGAATTACCCCCTCCCCCCCCCCACACACACCCACACTCCCCCGAGACCATGTTATTTCTTGCCAGGTCATATGCGCGCATTTCTCCTTCAATTTATACGTACACATGTGAAGTTTACGTGAACTCTAAGGCGTCGTGATATGCGCGCCGTACTCGTGAAGCTTGGCAACAAATGCAGGCCCGAACTGTCTCACCGTTTCCTGCTTTTGCATATTAGTTTCTGACCCCTCCACTTTCTAAATTCTCATCTGTTTAACTACACCTCCTGCGTCCTGATCTCTTGCTTTTCTTCCAGCACATCTCCGCCAGCACCCGGTCGGTGCGATGCGTACGCTGCCGGGGCGCGTCGGCGTGCACGTACGACAATTTCACACGCCTGAGTTTGTTGCAGAGCTTCACGAGTAGGACACTCATCTCACAACTAAGCTTCTCTCTTTATTGCTATATAATTGTAATACTTTACCACAGAAAAGGACAGGACATGCTCTTCAGGAGACTTTGGGGGTAGGCCTCCGTGGTCTCTTCTTGAAGGGTAGTGCGGCGACTTCGCGAATTCGGCAGCAAGCGCATTTGCAACCGACCATGACAGTCGAAAGTTTCTGCGAAACTGGCGAAGTAAAGAGAAAAAAAAGCAGGCCGGTTATTGATTACGCGTTTTAAGTACAATGCAGCGGCTCACCTCTTCGTCAGAATACGCGGCAACCGTCTTTTCCAGGTACGACTCAACCTTCGGTCGCTGCTCCGGCGGAGAGAACAGGTACTCGAACATGAACTCATACAACGTGAAATCGTCGTCGTCATCGCGGCTGCTGCTGCTGTCCGAGGATGAGCTTGCGCTTGAACCTGTGGAGCTTTCAGCATCTAAAAGTAGCAGCAATTCCTCGTCCAGGCGGCGGCGCTTAGCTGCTTCCGAACGCATTGAACGACTATCGCGGCTGCTGGATTCCGCCATTTTTTCTCCGCCACCCCGGGGATAAAACCAGAAGTGACGTAAAGAGGTCATGTGACTTCCTCGGCGTTTCCTGTTACTCCGCCGCTGGCGACGGAGCACCGAGAACTGCTCTCGGCTGCTCTCGGCGCCAAAAAAAGTGCTCCTCCTCGACCAATGAAACACAACGTCCCTGCTCCTGCCCGACCACTGGAAGGCGCCAAAACTCGCGAGAGCACTTTGAGTGCAGTTAGAAGTGCTCCTGTTCGCCCAATGAAAAGCGCCATTAGCAAAGCGTTAGAAACACTCGTTTTTCGTGCAAGTGGTCATAGTCAGCGCCGTGTGATAAGCGCTTCGGTCCTTAGAACTGCTTATGTGAGCCTTGCCTAGTAAAATATAGACATACAAAATACTGACATGTTGTCATGGTGCCTCAGCTAAGCGCAACAAATGTTTTTTTATTTGACAATCCTACAAATATAAGCGCACAGCCTTGAGCAACATTGGTGGGCGCTGCGGATAAGGTCACCCATTTGGGGAATCGGCTGGTGCCGCTTAACGTTCCTGATATCGTTAAGAATGGAAAAACGGACAAATAGACAGACAGACCGAAAGTTTTTGCTTCCAAGGTCCCCCCAAAAAAAAAACGCGCACACGCCCATTTCTCTTTAAAAAACACACGCCCACTTGAAAATATATACACCACGTCGTTGGCTTTGTCCCTCGTAGGCCTTGACCGGGATTTTCATGTGAGGGCGAGTTTATACATATTCAAAAAAATTTCTCGCCACATGCAAGTTGCGCCAACGCCATGGCAGCCTTCTCGATACTCTGTGGAAGCGCCATGGGGAGGAAGAGAGAGAAGGCTTCGCCCACCTCTGGAAACACGCTCTCTCTGTGTGATTTGGGTGGCGGCAAAAAAAAAAAAAACGCCACGCGCCCGCCATGTCTGAGGCTGTACTTTGGCAAAATGTTGCTTCTTCATTTTTAATAGACCTGTGAGAAGTGGTGCCCCTTACCCAATTCCTTCGGAGCGTACTCGCTTATGGCAATGATATTTTTGGGCGGTACAGGGTGAAAAAGAAAAGACTTCCTAGACAGCTTCCATTCTATGAGTGGCACTTCATAAAAGAGACACCTGCTACCACTCTCCATCATATGAATGTCCTTAGACCATAGCGTGTACATTATTGTGACGAAACATATACCTCTGTGTTCTCCTGAGTGATGATGTTACGTAAGGCCATGTACCATCTTTCACAGGCCAGTGTAGGCCACGTGCCTTGCAAACACCCGATATGTGCACAAGTTATAGATTTACAGAAAGTCGACGATCAGCTTTGCAAACCATGACAAAGTGCAAAAAAACATCGGCTTAGACCACTTTATCGCAATATGTTTACTTTTAGAAAGCGTGGAATTTGCCAAACTGTTGGTATCAATACCATGACGTTCATTGCGAACTTTCTAGATAGATAGATACGTAGATAGATAGATAGATAGATAGATAGATAGATAGATAGATAGATAGATAGATAGATAGATAGATAGATAGATAGATAGATAGATAGATAGATAGATAGATAGATAGATAGATAGATAGATAGATAGATAGATAGATAGATAGATAGATAGATAGATAGATAGCATCCTGTCTTTATTTTGACGTTTACGTGATCACTACATACCCTCCGAATATAGGAAAATGACTCACATCTTTCATTCGGTAGGAGTGCGCGCCAATGGCCGAGAAGAAGCCATCTGGAAGTTCAATTTGTGCAACATGAGCGATAAAGATCACTGTCGCGACTTTTCGATACATAACACAAAACATGGAAATTTACATGACTGAACACGTATCTAAAAGTGTAGGTGCTGAACGCCGCGGTAGTGCTATGCCTGAAAGAGCCTTTTTTTTTAATTCTAACAATAAAATGCCACAGGTGTCATTTTAGTGTATAGATTCACCTGTCACCAGCTTTTTATGAGGCTTTCAACAATAGCTTCGCTCAGTAAATTCCATTGTTAGGATCACGCGGAATTGCTCAGGGTGGGCATGTGCAAGTGCATTCATTTCTGGGTTAGTTAGTTTTCTATAGCGCACAAACAAGGACAAATGGAGGTTATGGGAACACAAGAAACGAAAGAGCCATTTAGTATGAAGATTCCGGAGCTTTTGGAACCGTGCTATCACGAGGAGAATATGAGGTCTTGTTATCATGTGTTCAGCTACATCAGCCGTGCCGGTAGGTGTTGGAACCAAAGACTTATCGAAAACAAGAGAAAGGTGGTGAACTATCGGGATGCCAGACATTCTGTACATAGTGAGAAGCACAGGATAGAGATCGGAAAGCCTTGTAAATCATTGTATGATTTTTGTAAGGTGGTAGCCAGAAATAGGAGCTAAGAAGTGAAAACGATAATGGAGGTATATATGATTACCAAGATGGCACAGCCATGCGTTAGCGGGCCTTCCATTATTATGTCATCTAAATAAACACAGTTTCTGAACTTGTTCACACGGAATAAGCACAACAGAGTTGTTTTGACGTAAAGGAACTGCTCAGATTATGCCTATCGCAAGAAGGGATCCACTGAACGAAAAAAGCGCTTGTGTTGTCAACACCTCTCTTTATGTGTGTTTCCGCGCTTTAGCGTTCTGCTGTATATCTACAATTGACGAGCGAAAATTCATCAAGGCAAATCTCATCCCACCAGGAGCTTTCTCGAAAGCAAAATGTGATTTAAAGAGTCGCAGTATAGAAGTACGCGGTAGAGCGTACCTCCTTTCTGTTTATTTTAGAACCACACGTTTGTTTTCTTCGAAACATATTAGGGTCGAAGCTCCTTCATATGTATGTATGTATGTATGTATGTATGTATGTATGTATGTATGTATGTATGCTTGTATGTATGTATGCATGTATGTATGTATGTATACATGTATGTATGTATGTAGGTATGTATGTGTGTATGTATGTATGTATGCATGTACGTATGTATGCATGCATGCATGTATGTATGTATGTATGTATGTATGTATGTATGCATGTACGTATGTATGTATGTATGCATGCATGTACGTATGTATGCATGCATGCATGCATGTATGTATGTATGTATGTATGTATGTATGTATGTATGTATGTATGTATGTATGTGAGTATGTATGTATGTATGTATGTATGTATGTATGTATGTATGTATGCATGCATGCATGTATGTATGTATGTACGCATGTATGTATGTATGTATGTATGTATGCATGTATGTATGTATGTATGTATGTATGTATGTATGCATGCATGCATGTATGCATGTGTGTATGTATGTATGTATGTATGTATGTATGTATGTATGTATGTATGTATGTATGTATGCATGCATGCCTGCATGCATGATCAGTGCTCAACTCGGCTCTCTATAACGACGGAGCGTCGTGCGCCAAACAGCACGGGTGACATCTGCAGTCGCCACTATGCCACATCTGCGCATGCGCGGCGCCAGTGACGTGCTAGCCTCGCAGTACTGTTCCCTGTTTATCGCCGTGGATGCAACAATCGCTTTGGCCATCGAAAGCGCTCTGAGCGATTTCGCGAAAAAAAACAAAATACAAGAAAAATTGGCCGATCCGCGTAATGTGTGATTCGATGATATGCGAAGCATGAATGAGAGATGTCGGTATGTCACTTTGACATCAGCACAACGTTACGAAGTGGAGGTGAATGGTGCCGTACATGACTTCCGTGTCATGATTATCATGTTTGGATTTGTCGCGTACCTTCCTCATCTCTTCACGCCACGTGATAACAAATTTAGTATGTGGCCGCGAGCACGCTATGAGCGTGGTGTGCTGTCATGTTCTTACATGACACGCGTAGCATGATTATGATGTTTGCACCAGTCATATATTTCGTCATTCATTGACGTCACGTAACACCAAATTTGGTATAAGTGGAGCTAGAAAAACGGCCAAGAGCGCATCATGAAGGGCCCCATATATTGATATGTAGCATTGATGCGCCCGCACGCTGGGCACTGCGACGCTACGTAAGCAAAGCGCGAGAACTCTGTAGTATGACGCCAGGCTCGACCGGCGTCCGTCGGCACGACCTGACGGCAATCGGTGCGAAATGCCACATGCTGCATTTCTCGCCGATGCATTACCCAGGCAACAATGTATCTCTCTCTTTTTGTGATGGAGAAATGCCGGACGTGCTGAAACATGCATGCGTCAAAGCCACGCAGAGCAGCGCGCGCCTGCGAATATATGGTAGGACTGGTGTCTGGCGTGGCAACGCTGGCATGACACGACTAAATGAACGCCGGCGAGCACGTGCACCTCGTCACGTAGAAATGTATTGGCACCTTGACTGTGGCATGTAGTCATGTTGTAACATGACACGCATCTCATGATTATCATGTTTGCACCAGTCACATACCTTCGTCATTTATTCACGCACTGATGCCGAATTGGGTATATGTGATGCTAGCGAAATGGCCGCGAGCTCATCATGAGCGTGGCATGTAGTAATGTTCTTACATGACACGCATGTAATCATTTTCATGTAAGGGTATGTCACTTGTGTTCGCCATGCAATTATGCCGTACCAACCAGTTTTGCAACATGCCATGTGAACGAAGCCACCACAAGAGCTGCAGGACCATGAAATGTAAATCCTGACATGCATGACATACATGTTATGATTTTTATGTTATGACTAGTCAAATAGGCTCTTCATACAGTCATGTTATGCTATACCATGTTTGGTTTCGATACCATTATCGAAACGGACAGGATAGCTAAAGGTCATAGGAGGCTAGATAGATAGATAGATAGATAGATAGATAGATAGATAGATAGATAGATAGATAGATAGATAGATAGATAGATAGATAGATAAATAGATAGATAGATAGATAGATAGATAGATAGATAGATAGATAGATAGATAGATAGATAGATAGATAGATAGATAGATAGATAGATAGATAGATAGATAGATAGATAGACTCAAAGTCGCCGAAGTTCGCTAAAAATGTTTCGCACTTAAAAGAAAGGCGATGAAAAACCATTGTCGCTGTGATATCATATCACGAAGCGACAATACTTCTTTTATGTTGATGTTTTATTTCGATTTTGTAATGTTGACAACGCTTCGACAGCCAAAGCAGCCACCGCGGCCGTTGAGATAAAGAAGGGGGAACTGCAGGGCAGGCCCATCATTTGCGCCGCGCATTCTCAGATGTGGCCTATTTGCGACTGCAGATTTCACTGGTGCTGTTCCGCGAGCGACGCTCCGTATAGACTGCCGAGTTGATCACTGTACGTAGCCACCAGTGGCACATACTCGCTCCAGAGCGGGTATATGCCACACGGTATACAAGATGGGAAATGGCGGTACTTGGAATGTTCACTAGATGGTCGGACGGAATGACAGACATACCCGCAGATGAACGGATGGATGAATGGATGCGTGGACGTACAGACAAATGGATGGACAGACTCACGGACGGACGCATTGATGGACGCATGGATGGTCTCGCAGACGGACGGACATTTCGCCTCACTCATCATCATTAACTCCGTGAATATGATGTGATCTTGTTATTTTTTATGGTGAAGCTGTATACTAGGAAAGAAGGCATAATATTTTTGCCCAGGTGCTCGATCACTTGATGTCTATTGCCACAACAATCGGCGTAGCCCGAAAGCTCACCTCCTGCTCAAATGAAATTAAGCTATCAGTGGGGTAAACACGTGTTTACCGCGAAATAGCACAAATCCCAATACTAAACTATGGTGCAATTAAAATTAGGCAGCGAGTTTATGGACGATAACCACAAAGCAAGACTTCTGAAAAGGCGTAACACATAGTTTAGAAAGATAACAGAAGCCTTGCAACAGTTTTTCGGCATGGCAGAAAAACAGTTCTCATTGGTTGTCGACGCTCCTGAGAGCAGTCCTGAACAATATAGCGCAGCGCCGCATCTGTCATTTAAAACTCTTCACAAAATCAGCAATCGATTTTCCCCTATTCTCTCAGCTGATCACGTCACGAACCGAAATTACCATGCCAGAAACCCTAATTGCACGGTCATTGACTGACTTGAGCTTCATAAACAATATAACTATCACGGCCAATGTGGGATCTTAATGAAGGTAAGGCATGCGTTTAGAGCAAGAAAAAAGCGCTTAATGTCATCACGCGCGAGTGATTAACTTTCTTCCCCGTGCCATGGCTGCCTCCTGAGTATCCAGTGCGTGCGTCGGCAAGAGAGAAGAGAGAAAGCGCTTGCCGCGTTAAAGTAATCCCGTTACCTCAACTCGTACCTAGCGGATTTCAAAGTTTGATGCGGCAGTTGATTCTTCAAACAAAAAACTTTTTTTAATGAAGCCTTTACAAGGTTAGATGAACAGTCATCTTGTACTTTGTACGCGTTGCCACGCTGACGTAACACTTCATCATGAACACAAACCAACACGTGCACCTAGCCGCTATACTCTGCGAAGAAGGTTCCACTCCGCTAATTTCTCATGCGGCGCCAACCACCCTCTATTATCCTGTTTTCCGTTAGAAGTTCGTGGCTGTCTATGCCTCGACGAACATGAATTAGACGGAGGATGTATTCAGGAAAGACACACCGAAGGTGCTGTGCGTACTAGCTGGTTATTTTCACTCCCTACACATCCCTATGGATGAGCCGGGAGTAAGGGTGATTTCAAAACAGCGAAAATTGTAAAGCTCTATTACGGTGTGAATGGAGCCCGAAAAAGACGCGGACAAAACGTGTACACGACAAGTGCTTAATTGAAACTGAAAGTTTTGTTGCTTGAACTGAAGATATCTAACATAAACACTTGATGCTCGACTAAATCTCGCGCATGCGCATCGTGGGCAAAACAAAAGGCGAGCAACATCACCAAGAACACACCTTCTCCAACCCCTTGAGCATAGTTTGCTCAAGGGGTTGGAGCATAGTTGAGACCATTGAGCATAGTTTTCCTAGCTTGTAGTTGGCAGAAAAAAACGACCCTCATTCCAAACCGCTGGGCCGTTTTCTTGAGCTGATGTGATAGCGCGTGCACGTATAGCGTAACAGCTATTTTAGAATTAGTAATTGTATTCTGCCAACGCGCATCGACACCTTTTATCTGTTTGACTAGGCGCTGGCAGATGGTGGGTATCATCGACACAGGGAAAGCTACGCGTTTTAGATGATTCACCTGCTCTTAAAAGTTGCACAGAGCGAAATGCGTGCAAGATCTGTTGAAAGTGGACTTTGAGACACGACAGATTAAAGTCGTTCTTCAACAGTTTAGAGTGGAACGAATGGAAGCTCAACAGTGGTTTAGTTGACTGGTTGCGTGTACATCCAGCGCACGCACTCTTCGAGAAATGCAGGAATCAATCGAGAAGTTGTAACGTGTTGTCAACTGACACTCCAGAGGTGAAGTTCAGACTACCACCACTGAGGGTAAAATACTGAAATAACTAATTCACAAATGACTCGAGTTCAGTACTTTTCTTTAAAACCAAAAAATTGCCGACATACCGAAACACTCTAACTGTTATTTCTTGCAAATCTACCTCCAAGACCATGTCAACCTTGCTCAAAAATATGCTACTGGGCATGGGGACAACCCCTGCCCCTACAAATACCCTCAACTTTGCACAAAAACCTTAATCTTAAAGCCGAGAAAAGTTTTAGATTAGTAAAAGCCTAATCATTTTAAAAAGGCCTTTACCTCGGCACTACAGGCGTTTCTAAATTCTACTAAATCAAAATTTTCAACAATGCTTTCTTTCCCGTGTTGTATAAGTAATGTAGAAGGGAGTAGAAAAGGTCTTCACCATCAATACTTATAGCCATACACGCGGAGAACTATATGATAGACAAAAATGAAACGACTTTCCTGAAGTTTCTTACAGAAAACAGATCAAGGATGGACAAAACATCCAGGTGTTTCTTCAAAACAACCTGGCCTCACCGCAGTGGTCTAGTGGCTAACGTACTCAGCTTCTGACTGGCAGGTCGCGGGATTGAATCCCGGCTGCAGTGGCTGCATTTTCGATGGAGGTGAAAACGATGTTCACCCATGTACTCAGATTAGGGTGCACGTTGAACAACCCCAGGGGGTCGAAAGTTCTGGAACCCTCCACTACGGCGTCTCTCATCATTATATGATAGCTTTGTGCACTAAACAATTATCAATCAATCAATGCAAAAACCTAACATTGCCAGAGGCCCACGTGCCACTCTCAGATAGAAAGGAGTAGAAAAGGTCATACACAATATTACTTACAGCCTCGTACGCGGGGAACTCTATGGTGGACAAAAGAAAACGACTTCCACTGAGTTCCCCTGCTCTGCGAAACACTATCAAACCATAAATGGATATGTGCAACGCAATCAGGGCGAATTCTTTCACTTAGCACCCCGGCGTGCCCTGTAATAACGCTTATGAATGATAGAATGAGTGCAAGAAGAAGGAGAGTAAGAAAAAGAGAAACAGAGACGCAGTCATTACCGTAGTTCACATGAACAGAGCTTTTATTCACAGTAATAGGTGATTAAACAAGTAGGCAGAACTAAAGCTTCATGGTAACGTTTGTGATGTGAAGCACGCGAAATTAAGCAGACTGGGCTGGAATTTTTCTATTAAGCGCAACGTTACAAAATGAGGCTAAAGTTATGGGCAAATCCTGCACGCCAACGCATCTTCTTCAACAGTGGCATATGTGATAAGGGCTTCAAAGTAGCGGGAAAAGACGAAGACAATAAAGTCAACAACACCACAAGCTTTTACTCTTAGCTCAAAGCTTTCGTTCTTGAAGTATATATATATATATATATATATATATATATATATATATATATATATATATATATATATATATATATATATATATATATATATATATATATATATATATATATATAGTTGACCTTCTACTAATTCTTGTGCTTGCTAATCGTAGGAAAGGCAACAGGCAACGACCAAAACAAAGACACACCTTCCATTTCCAATTCCTCACCCCCCCCCCCTAACAGGCTACCCTTCCTTTTCTTAAGTAGTATAGTTTCCATCTACGATAAGTCCAAATAAAGGTTACTAACGCACATAGAAGCCCTCGTGTAAAATCCTCAGCACGTTCTCGCGTTTGCGATCGCGGTGTTTAAACAACACCTTCGTCGCGGCGAATCGCGCTTCGCACCGCCACTCAGCGAAGTGCATCGCCAAGTGCTTTAAGGCTCTCCTCCTGAAAGGAAGACTGATGCGCTCTAGCATCAGTCTTCCTGAGTATAGACATACGTTTAAACATCGGCTGGCTGAGGTATAGACCTTTAACTCAGTTGTTAGAGCGCCGAATGTGGTGTTCAAAGGTCGCATGTTCGGTCTCTGCCCACAGCCACTTAACTTTTCATCCGCGTTTTTATAGGAATATTTACAGTACAATTGCTTTTTATGACATCCCTATACTCCTCTTTACAATATTGTCAGTTAGATACCATTAGCAGTGTCACTAACAAAGAAAACAAGCCCTCAAAAGTACAATTCTTTCCTTTAGTCTTTGTTGTTGCTGTTTCTGTCTTGACGCAAATTTTCATATAGCTCAGGCGCTTACCCGCATACCGCGACTCGTTGTATTCAGAGATGAGCCCCACTTACCAGGAGAAATAAGTTTGGCGACAAACACGACGGGACTTTCACGTATTCCAAGTCATGACCCGCCTGACATATTG
>WOVY01009108.1:0-20239 GCA_013436015.1 Rhipicephalus annulatus | reverse complement strand
GATGTCGTACAGTCTCCCCCCCACCCTGTTCTTTTTTTTCCCCTTCTCTAATTTTTAACGCACATTCTGTTCCTTCACTGACAAGGAGCCATTGCATATAATGAATATCGATGGCGGTGCCTAATCACCGGCTTTTTCATTCCTCCTGACGCCACCAGCACGTACTCGAAGCACTTAAGCCCTCCCCATTAACTTGTCCTAAACTTCAAAGAGGGAACGAGCCGCCAGCGGACTACACGGAAAGGTGAAATACAAGATGGCTTCCACTGCCCACTTGGGGAAGAGTGGTGTCGGGGGAGGTATTGTTGACAATGATGACATTGCTCATCTACCTCTGCCCTACTCTGTTGAGATGCTGCCCCTTTCTAATTTATTTATTTATTATTTACTTATTTGCAATACCCTCAGGGCCAAACGGCATCACAGAGGGGAGTGGTTGCGAAAGAAAGGACAAAAAATTTTTACAAATGCAGTGGCGAATCTTATATCGAGCAGAAGATCTTAATTATACAGGTTAGCTAACAGGCCTTATAGCAAACAAAAAACGCGGGAATGATGAGAATTACATCAAGACAGAAACAACGACAAGAAAATAAATACTGTACAGGAACAACACAGCATCGGGTAATACAATACTTTGTTGGCTGTAATTACACATAACTAGCTAAGACACTTTTGAAATGAAGGTGATTTACAATGGTTGCCGCTGATGCGGGAAGCCGGTTCCAGTCCTCAGAGGTGCGAGGTTGAAAGACTGAGAAAAGGCGTGAGTCCTGCAAGAAGGCAACCCGACCTATGAGAATGATCCAGCCGGGGTGAGATATAACTAGGAGGCAAGATAAGACCGTCCCGCAGCGATGTGTGATGAAACAGCTTGTGAAACAAGTGGAGACGAAACAGTTTTACGACGGGATGAAAGTGAAGATTAGTTGAGACTAGATTTCATGGCTGTTATGCTAGCTTTCCTGTTGTAATTAGAAGTATAAAACAAATTGAGTTATTCTGTACCATTTCAAGAGAGTGTATTAGGTTAGCATGACTAGGATCCCATACTGCAGCGGAATATTCAAGTTTAGGTCGTATTAGTGTAGTGTAAAGAAGAAGTTTCAAGAAAGAAGGGGCCGTGAAAAGTGGCGGCGGAGGTAACCTAACATTTGGTTAGCATTTTTAATGACGTAATTACAGTGAACAGTCCAGGTCAGATCAGTTGTTATATGCACCCCAAGGTATTTATAGTTTGTCACAGATTGAAGAGGGGTGTTATCAAGGTAATAGTTTGGAAGTTGATGGTTTGCTCTCGAAACACGTAAAAATTGGCATTTCTTATTGTTTATTCCATGAGCCACGTTTTACACCAAAGAAAAATGGAGTTAAGGTCATGTTGAAGAGAGGTAATATCGCCATCACAAGTTATCTCTCGGAAGATTACGCAGTCATCCGCAAATAAATGAATATTGGAGGTAATGCATGACGGTAAATCATTAATGTATATAAGGAAGAGCGGTGGGCCTAGTACGGAGCCTTGTGGTACGCCGGAATGAACGGCACTTGGTTCAGAGCTTACATTATTAATTGAAACAAATTGAGAACGATTTTTTAGAAAACATTCGAACCATGTTAGAAGCCTGGAATCTATATTAAGTTCATTTAATTTGTGCAACAGCAAGTTGTGACAGACTTTATCAAAAGCTTTGGAGAAATCTATGAATATGCAGTCGGCAGAGCTAGTTTGGTCGAGAATAAGGTTTAATTTGTGTGTAATGGCTAGAAGCTGGGTTTCGCACGAGAATGTTTTTCTAGAGCCATGTTGGTGACGCATAAAAAACGAGTTAGACTCAAGAAGGTTGCAAGGTTAGAGTACGAAATGTGCTCCAGTATTTTGCATGGAATGCTAGTAAATGAGATGGGTCTATAGTTTAATGGGGAATGCTTGTCACCCGACTTGTGAAATGGCACAATTTTGCCAAGCTTCCATTTGATTGGCAATAAGCCTTCGTGAAGCGACTGTTCAAAAATTTTAGTAAGAATAGTGGATGAGTAGGCATAGGTACCTTTAAGGAACTTGGTGGTAATCAGGTCGCAGCCCGGGGCGGATGAAAGTTTGAGGGACTTAATTATGTTTTCTACACCAACAGAATCTATCATAATTGGGAACATGATTGGGTAGTTATAGCATATCTTAGGTGGTAGAGGAACATTAATAGTGCGACAGAAATTGTCAGTGAAAGAGATGTTGAGAGCTGAAGCGCACTGCTCAGGGGCTACAGCGTCTCCAGAGCCATTGATAAGGGTTATCGTTTGTTCACTACTTGGGTATATGACGCGCCAAAACTTTTTAGGATCGTTGGATAGCATGGATGGAAGAGTGGTATTGATAAATGTGTCTTTAGCAGATTTGATGACTATGATGTACTCAGCAGACGCTAACTTGTAGGCATTCCATCGGGCAGCGTTGTTAGAACGCTTTGCTAATCTGTATAGACGCTTCTTTTGTTGGATAGCCGTTTAATGTGGCTATTAAACTAGGGGGCGTGTAAGTTTGTACTGATAGAGCGGACGGGAATGTATTTGTTGGTCGGTTCATCTACCTTACGTATAAACAGATTTCAATTAGTTTGGACAGTGCGTTCATCGAAACCCTCCAGAAAAGTGTCAAGAAAATTGCACAGGTCATTGTTAATGCCTTCAAAATTTTCTTTATTAAAATCGCGAATTATTTTGGTGCTCTTAAGCGGCTTCGGACGCGGGAGCTTAATGCTGAACGACAATAAAGAATGATCACTTAGGCCCGGTGCGTAGATAATGTTCGAAACAACGTCAGGACTGGTTGTTAGTACGAGGTCAAGGGTATTGGCGGTTGAAAATGTTCTTGTCGCTTCATGAACTACTTGAGAGAAAGAAAATACAGAGCACAGGTCGACGAATTCTTTGGCTAATGTTGATAGTGGAAGTACGGTAGGTGGCTCGGTAGCCCAATTAATATTAGGAATGTTGAAATCACCCAATAAAAATAAAGGCAGGCTAGGATAATGAGAAGAAACTGTATGTTTTATATCATGAAGGTCATTTATGAAGTCGGAAGTGTGATCAGAAGGACGATAGCAAACACCCACGATTATTTTCTGATAACCAAGTTTAATGATGGCCCATAAAATTTCTAAGTTGCTTGGGATATGAATACAGTGGGATTTGAGGTCTTCCGAAATTGCCAAAAGGACTCCGCCCCCTTGACGGTTATTTCTATCGCAGCGATAAATTGTGAAGTTACGAGTGGTTTGAAAAATTTTGTTGTTTTGTACCAGTGAGTGTAGCCAAGTTTCCGTTAATACGACAACATCGGTGCAAGTCGTATCTATGGCAGAAGCTAAGGAATTGCGTTTGTTAATCACACTGCGAATGTTGGTGAAGAGAACTGATACGCAAGGAATGTAGCGACCACCGCCCCTCACGCCCCCCTATGCGCTAGACGAGTGCGCAGCACTCCTTTGGTGTTTTACCGGCACTACAGGGGTAGCGGTTGCACTCACGGTATCAGTTACAGAATTGTAGATATAGTGTTTTTTGTTCATTACGAGCTTGTTGTACCGAATCTGGAAATCGTCTGTGTGAGTCTTGGCAAATTCGTACAATTTCTTTCTTGCGTGACGCGTGGTAGGCGAAAAGTCCTCGCTTACTGAGACGTCTTTTTCCATCAGTTTTTTGCGCACGGAGAGTAGTTTCTTTTTAGTCTTAAAGTTCGAGAACCGCACAATAATTAGGCGACATTCACCTGGATGATATTGCCCCAAGCGATGCGCACGCTCAATTGCAGTCTCGGGTAACGGGTCTAAAACGTCACGCAAGACTTCCCTTACGTGCACCTCGGTTTCCTCCCACGTTTCGCGGTCGTCCGGTATACCTCGTAGAATGATGTTATTGCGTCGCGACCTGTCCTCCAGATCATCAACGCGTGATTGCAGGGTATCTTGTTGAGATGTTAATGTTTCGACGGAACTCTGAAGGTGCACGATATCTTCATTCATGCGATCAAATGTTTTCATTTTTTCTTCTACGGCGTCTAACCTCTTCTGAATAGCACCGACTTTTGTTTCAATGCTTTTCTGCCCAGTTGTTATGGCTTTTATGTCGGCTATTAGCTCCGCGTGGTTCTTTGCCGATTCCATCTGCTGGGCATGAACCTCCTTGAGAAGGCGGAAAAGAATATCTGTATGCTGTGTAGGATCATTGGGTAAGTCCTCTAGGTCAATAAGGGCCTGGGAACGGGTATTACGCGGCCCGGGATTTGTCTCGACGTCACCAGAACACAGTAAAATAAGGATCATAGAAAAGCACTCAGAAAACGTTTCACATAATACGTGTGGGCAAGGAAGCAGCAGTAAATAGCGGTTATCACTTTGCTTAGCATGTAGCGAAAACCGTTTACACACCTGCGAAATGCAGAAGCGGGATGCGTGAGACATGATGTCGGCGCTGCCCGCTTGCCCACTGAAGCGGTAGTCGTGCCAGCAGCTGTTTAAGTAGGCCGCTGGAACTGGCGACGTCACCGAGGATGGTGCTGCGCAGGAATCCTGGCACACCATGTCAGGCCAAGCGAAGAAAAAGCCATGCTCTTGATTGCGGTCGTCCGAAGGTTGGCTCAGCGGTGGCAGCGGGACTGGATTGTCCGTTGCAGTGAGTATCGTCGGTGAAAACGGCAGCAGTAGCAGCGTAACCAAAGCCTGCGAAATGCAGAAGCGGGATGCGTGAGACATGATGTCGGTGCTGCCCGCTTGCCCGCCGTGTCGGTCTTGCTTCTTCTCCTAGATTTTCTATATTTTATTTAATGTTTGTCCTCCCGTTTCGCGGTTTCTTCTTCTTTCTCTCTCTCTCTCTCTTTGTTCTTTTTCTTCTTTTTTTACTTTTCTTTTGACCCTTTCCCTCCGGTCTTGACAGGCTATAAGAAGACTTGGAACATGTGTAAATAGTATTATGCCTTGAAAAAGACGGGGTTCCCGTCGAAACGTCGGCACAATAAACAGTTGTTACTTGAAAGCGCATCTACTTTCATATATATATATATATATATATATATATATATATATATATATATATATATATATATATATATATAACCACCCTTTATGTAACACACCCGAAGTCTTTAAGGATATAAAATGAAATGAGGAAACGGACCTTCTTCTCCTCAGTCATGTCAGGATCAGTGAGCCGGAACAAACGAATCATCTCTTCTGCAAAGAATGCGACACAGCAAGTAGCGAAGACTCCGAACACTGAAATGGGTCGAACTCTGGAGTACCTTCTAGCGGGGCTACCGAAAAAGGACGCCGCTGGCGCTGGGAGTTCGTTCTTGGCTGTGAATGTCGCCCTAGCGTATGATCGCTGGTGTCAAGCTAATAAACGCCTTAACAGTGCGAACAAATTTCGAAGGGACAAACTTTTAATGCAATAATGAATTGTGTCTTCCAGAGTTTCCCAGATGGTAAAGGCGCAGCCTGGTTTATTGTCACACAGTTTTCACAATCGGTCAAGAAATCAGGTCAAGTATATGTTCAAGAATTTCGCATAGTATTCTAGTAACGGAGATGGGGGTGGTATTTAAGAGGGGAATGCCTGTTACCCAATTCATAGAACTGACTTACCTTCCCTGTTTTCCAGTTGGATGAAACATAATCAGTGTCAAGAGTCTGTCTGATTATTGCCACATGGTCTGCGTGTGGGGGATTGGTCAGTGGAAGAGCTAGGACAAAGAAGATCTACCTGAGCTGCTGCTTGGCTAGTCTACTCAACGAGCCTGTAGGCAAAGTGACGCTGCCAACGTAGACGTACCGTCGTCGCAGGTCGAACGAGCAGACGAGACGTACAGGAAGCGAGGGGCTGAAGTAGAACAGCAACAATGGCGTCCAGCCAGCCAGAAGCAAACGAACATTCTAGGCACCACCAGCGCTCATCGTCTTTTTCTCTAGCCGGTTGGCCGCCACTAGCGGTACGCTACGAATTTCCTCACCTAGCGTGTTACCCGATAAAACATTAAAGAAAAAAGTGTAAGAACACATCAACACTATGTACATGTGCGGCAATTCATCAATTGTCCACTTGGAAGCTCGAATTTTGTCAGGGTGGAAAGCGTACGGAGGAGTCTCACAGTTCCCTTGGGCGGCACTGGGAAAAACGTAGTAGCTGAGGATGAAGGCACTCGGGCGTAGTTATGGACACGCAGGTTTCACGATGGCTTGGTGGGTGCGTTCATGAGAATATCACGTAACGCGAGGAGACGCGGCTGTTAAAGCTGTCTATAGGAGTGCCGGGTTGGTCGCTAGCGTTGGCAGTGGGTCGGTGTGACTCGTGTTGATATCGGTGGTGGCGCGATGACACCTTCCGCGTTCTATTGCGGCCGGCGTATCGACACGAGTATACGAGTTGACTGAAACGAAAACGCAATGCTCGAATGGCCATGCTACACGCAATACCTGTAGTCGTGGGTACGGCATGTGGTCGGTGAGCGCGTCGGGCCGAGGTCAAAGAGGCTTGCGTATGTGTCAAAGAGAATGCCTGTATTCGAGTTATAAGCTTGCTGATTCAACGTACCTCGTCGGTAACTACGCAGGTGCCTTGTCGTGGAACAGAGCAAGTGCACATTCTGGAGGATTGGTTAGTCGGCGCCCCTACACCCGTATAAGCTCCATCGGTAGTCACCGCACGAGGGCTCGTGCGCAGCTTGACGTGGACGATATAGCTGCTTCCGTGGCAGGCGCGAAATGAGTGGTGTGCTCTGCCATAGGCGGGTCAGGAATTTCGTACGCAGGCGCCTCGGTCATGGTTGCAACATCTACGCACGTTCGGCTGTGTCTGGTGAGAGGCATGAGATTCTGCCAGCTGCCGCTATCATCGAAGGCGATGATACGAATAGCGGGCGTCACGATGTCCGGGGTCGTGTAGGATGAATCGTAGAATGTGGAGGTTGGAGACCTGCAGGTGGCAAGCGTGCCTGAATGACCATCGGCCGAGGAATTCAAAAATATGCACCTCGTGGCGGACTGCTCGTTGGCAGCACGAACGTCTTGAGGAACCTCGTTGGCTCTGTGGCGGGGCGCGAGAATTGCTTGGCCGGACGAGGGTATATCTCGTGGCTGACTGGTCGAATGAATCACGAGCGTCCTGAAGCTCGTCGGATGGGCAGTCGGTAAGACTCGCTGCGCTAGTGGCCGTGCGAGAGGTGGAAGGAGACTGCCGGAGAAGTCATGTCGCAGTCAGTGGAGAGCTGTGGGTTGGAGAGGGTACCACGCGCTGCGACGCAGGGGAAATCAGGAAATCGCGGGTTTCCACAGGTGCTAGGGCAGGCGTGGAGTCTGCAGCTGCAACCCCGTCTACGCTTGCGTCCCAAAAATAAAAGCTGCAACTACGGCACGACCTCATCGCCGCCGTCTCGTCTCACGTTCCTCAACCGGGTTTCTGCAGCAAACTCGACGGCGCACGGGCAGTGGCTGGTGTCAAAGTGGCAATGTTTTTTGTTGGCAGAACCGGCACGTCAAAGGTAGGTTCTGTAAACTCCAGTGTTGTAGGTATTTCGGTCATTGGCGTGATTGAAGTGGGAGGATAGTTTCCATCACCTGTGTAGCCGGTAGCCGACAGGACTATAGTCGAAGTGGACATGGTGCGGTAGGCGTCCTGGAATGTGGTGAGCTAGGTGCCGTGGTGTCGTCCTTAAGAAGAAGATCACGTTTGATGCCGTAAAACTTGCATGGCGGTTCGCAGATCATCGTAAGTGTGAGGGCTGCAGGACAATTATGTGAGGCGGCCTTTGAGGTGATGTGGAAGATGACATTCCAATACCTCGTACATTAACTTTTGGATCCAGATGCCGTCGTGATCCAAAGCCACCGCAAACTCCTCGAACCATGACTCTAGGCGAGAGGTCCGAAATGGTGGCAGTGGCGGGTCAGATTGCGGCTGCCAAGCTTGCGCTGACGAGTCACATTGCGGCTGCCAAGCTTGCGCTGGCTGGAACATGGCCTTGGAGCTCGGGGGCAGGTGTGCAGTGCCGGTCACTTGTCCGTGTCTCCATGGTCATCAATTGTAGCCGACGTGACGGCGTCCGACGTACACGTGCCGTCGTCGCGAGCTAAATGAGCAGACAAGACGTGCAGGGAGTGGAGTGCCGAAGTAGAGCGGTGACCGTGGCGTCCCGCTAGCCGGAAGCAAACGAACATTCTAGGCGCCACGCGCCACCAGCACTCATCTTTTTCTCTAGCCGGTGGGCCGCCACTAGCGCTACGCTACAAGCCTATGAAAGCAGGTTGGTCGTGACAAACGTGACAAGACTGATGGAGGAGCTGGGTACAACGACTCACGGTTCATCCGATGCGCAAGATCCCACCCAGCAGCCTGAACACAAGCCCTGCACTCGTGGACACCCCTGTTCACAGAGGAAGCCGCAGCCAACGAGACCTATGGCCTGAGACACCGACTACATATGCAACAATTATGAATTTGGCAGAAACCTGTCGCGCAAGCTCCGTCACCTTCTACGTCGAAGCCCTTTTCACGGAGAGCAGCGTGAAGATGTTGATGACTGGCTGGGCGAGTTTGAACGTGTCGCACCTACTGGGATGATGCCGGAAAGCTCCAGAACGTTTATACTTGCTTAAAGAACAGTGCAAAGACGTGGTTTTTTAACAGGGATGTTGTTCTGACGTCTTGGCCTGAGATCCAGCTTCTCCTTCTGGAAACTACATGCGTCCCGACCACCGCGAACGGGCGGAGCGTGCATTCACGCATCCCGATGCCAAACGAGACCGTCTAGATGTATGTCCAGGACATGACACAGCTTTTCAAGCGAGTGGACACTGCTCTGGCAGAAGAAAAAAAAGTTGTGCCGCCTCATGCGTGGTGTGAAGGAACAACTTTTTGCTGGTTTGGTGTGTAGTCCTCTCAAAAGTGTAGCTGAGTTCCTTGATGAAGCGGCAACAATGGAGCTAGTACTGCACCAATAATCGACCCTGTTTTACCGCCAAGTTAATGTTGCATATAAACTCCCAAATATTTCGCCACCCCTAAGAGCAAAGGCACCAAATGGATTCGTGAGATAATCCGCTCTGTCGTGCGCAAAGAAATAGAAAAGATGTACGGGACAAGGCAAACCGTTGTTGGCTCTATCAACAGTGTCATCCATGACAAGGTCCAGCAGATGCTGGTCGTCCATCATTTTCCACCGATGTCGGTTGATCCAGAAAGGGCTCCTGTGTCTACTGACAGTCGCCGTCGTACGTACTTGGAAGCTTTGCGATCTTCCAAGCCTCTTTCTAGTCCAGGAGTCCTGACCCAAAGAATGACACACGTCCGAAACCAGACAATGTCATTCGTACGTCCTGATGCAGACAATCATGCTGTCAGTAGCGATTCAGTCAGCGCACGCTCGTTTGGACTTCGATGGTCACCGAGCACCAACACGCAAGTCTGACCTCAGGCGTACGCCGGACAGACGACACCTCTGCTATGATTCCGGTGAGTCTGGTCGCATTTAACTCGAATGTTAATACCAGCAACTTGGACTGCGTGGGCTTCCCGTTAATTCACCTCGTCCCCAAACTGGTCAAACAGCAAGAGAAATTGAATAATATCTTGCGCAACAGCGTGTACCCTTTACACGACGGCAATCAGACTTACTGTCTTCTAGGAGACCCACATCAACTGTGGGTCCCATCTTCTGAGGTGACGGCACGGGGACACTCCCCCAGCCCTCGTTGCGAAAACTAAAGTGAGCGGCCTTCAGGGTGTTATGACCGTCGTCATTATTGAAGGGTTTCGATCTTTGTGAACTGGACGAAAATAGTTTGACACAATCCACGCAAAAAGGCGCTGTCAAGGCGGGCTGATTTCTTCTCAGCCAAACGTGAACACGGGGTGCAGGACTGGCCGCCCAAAGAAAATGCACCAGCCAAGAAATCCATTGCGAGCTCAACTCCATGCAAGGATTTCGAGGCAAACAAGGAGGCAGATGGGCCATTTTCGAGGTCAGCGTGGATCTAGAGACCGGAACCGGCGCGGTGCTTCCAGTTTAGGCCTGAAATCCAAAACCCAAATTGGTTGGGGCTGCACCTTGTGAAAAGAAGCGAAGTCCCGGAAATTCGCAGCTAAGCCTTGCCTTCTAGCAAAAAATGAGGGATTCAATGTGTGGTTGAAGGAAAGGAAAAGGGCAATATCTTCTTGGTGCAGAAGACTGAGGCGCAAAAAACATAACGTGAAGCAGTAAGGGCAAAAGAGAAGAAAGAACAGCGCCGACTACCAACTGTTTAATTACCGTCTAGAAAACGCACAGGAAAGAAGACAAAACCGCACATGCGTGCCCAGCCAACAAACATCGCACAGCGTCAAGATGAAGGCACTACGTTATCAAAAAACTGCATTTCTGTTGAGTACAACACAATAGATGTATCACTGATACAAATAGTGATACATTTACAGTGATACAAAAGCAAGACAAGCTATCAACAACAACTTGAAGCCTTTAAAAGTGAGGCTATCTAAAGTCAAGAGAAATGTTGTCTCCTTGTGTGAACAAATTGGGTGCGAATATTTGGCTAAAACAGATAAGCAGGAGCAAAAAAGATTCCCTTACTGCTTTCTTCAGTGCCAAGACGGATAAAGCTGACATACGTTTCCGCACCATCATTAGTGAGTGTGAACTTGGCAATATCAGGTTAGCAGTTTTTTTGTTCAAAGCCATAAAACTTCTTGAAGTTCATGACCCTTTCTTGACAAAAAATTCTGATGAAGTACTTGGGTTTTTCCGCGGAAACCATGAAATAGGCAACCTTTTTTCCGTAGATGTAAGTGACCTTTTTTACTCTTTTCCGCATCTGGAGCTACTTCGGGCAGTTAGGCAGTGTATAGAAGATAGTGGCGAAGCCACCTTTGCGTCTAAAATGGAGATGTCATCTGCTAATTTTGTTACCCTCTTAGAAGCATATCTCAACCACACTTTCGTTGCTTTTGAACTTGGCATGTTTTTACAGAGGAAGGACATTTGCATTGGGTCACGGGTAGCACCGATTTTACGTGACTTCTTTTTATCATCCTTTGACCACGCACTGCAAAGTGTTTTTACTTCATCTCATCCAAATGTTCTAGAAGTATTTAGATATGTAGAAGATTCTTTAGTTGTTATTGACAATACATGCCCTTTTTATTTCCCTGTTATGGTTGAGCAGGTTTTAGATGTTTTTAAAGCAATTGCTAAGGGGCTCACTTTCACTGATGAACTTTCGGAAGATAGCTCCTTGCCGTTTTTGAACCTTAACTTGACAATTTCGGCTGGTCACGTATGCTGTGCGTACCTCCCTCGGAGTAAGAAGGAGTTACTTTATAATTAAGCACATTCAAAGACTGTGAAACGCGGAATCGCTCTACTTTGCTTAGAGTTGGCACAACGCAGATTGTGTGAGCATGTTATGCAAGATAGCTTTATGCGTCAACTTTTAAGACTTTCCAAAGCCGGCTACCCTCAGTCCGTAGTTAGTTCCGTGGTGGAATCCCTGCTGCAGAGGATGAAAGGCAGAGTAGCTACTAATGCAAATGCGCGCCCGAAGGAGAGAGCGCGGGTTAAGCCTGAGGTGGTCCCGCATATACACCGTGTGAGCCATAGCCTCGAGAAGGTGGCTTCCTGTTACGGCGTTCCAGTCATTTGTTCAGCTGCCAACGAACTTGCTCAGTTGTGCCCACGTATCACATGCGATGAGCAAAGGGCCTCTCAGAAGCAGTACACAAAACTCTTTAGGCGCTGCGCACAAGGAGTGGTATATGGGACTCCCCTAGGCTGTGGCAAGTTCTATATCGGTCAAACGGGACGTTGCATTAATGACAGACTGAGGGAGAATGCCAATATTTTAGGCAGAAGTGATCATGCGCATCTTTCTACGCACTGTAAAGCCTGCGGATGTGTTCTATTGTTTGAGAAAACGGTTATTCTTGGTAGGAGGAAAAAACAAACAGCTAGAGAACTCTTGGAAGCCTGCTTTTTCAAAAAGAAAGGGCCCGATTGTATCAGTGATACATCTATTGTGTTGAACTCAACAGAAATGCAGTTTTTGGATAACGTAGTGCCTTGATCATGACGCTGTGCGATGTTTGTTGGCTGTGCACGCAAATGCGGTTTTGTCTTCTTTCCTGTGCGTTTCCTAGACGATCATTAAACAGTTGGTAGTTGGCGCTGTTCTTTCTTCTCTTCTGCTCTTCCTGCTTCACAATATGTTTTTTGCGCCTCAGTCTTCTGCACCAAGTATGCACCAACTAGCCCAAATACAAGTTCTTTGCAATATCTTCTGCAACCTTTGCGGTAGCACTCCTCAGCGTCCAGACGATGAAAGATCAGTCAACCTCTCTTCATTCTCGCTCTCTCCATAGGATCGGCTAAATGCAGTGGCATATTTTGACGATAAGCTGGCAGGCCACTACATTGTGCTACCCAAAGGCAGTCAGGCAAGTTTGACACGTGTACCAGGAGCCGGTTTTTTGAACCTCACTCAACTGCCAGAAGTGTGCTTTGAAACCAAGGCCATCAGAGATCATCAGACGTGCGGAAAATTCTGGTGACGTGTGCAAAAACGTTGGTGCAGTGTGACCATATTTCGTGATCGTGGAGACTGTGTTCTCTCCACATGCATTGTGTGGTGTCTCCCCCCCCCCTTCGAGGGTGGAGCACGTAGATCATCGAGTGCCGTATTGGCTGAAGCTGCGGACAATGCACCCAGGGTTGGCAACGCGGCGCTTTATAAGCGGACGACTTCTGTATATTTTGAGTATCAGGAGTTCTCCTGTTCAGTTCCTCAGACTTCTTGAGATTTTACTCAAGAGTTCTTACTTAAATAAATTTTTGTCGTTCTTGCGGGTGTGGACAGCCGCTAGGGGCCACGGTGTGCGGACACGCGTCGCATCGGCTTCGCAGATTTTCTATGGTTTTCGGCGATTTCTTTCCAGCCATTCAGTTCAGAGTATTTTCAAGTGACCGCGAAAGTCCTGCGGTCTCTCCCGATACCATTTGGGCAGGTGAGCCCGTGTTTTGGTCACTTTTCGAAGATTGCCCGTACCGCCACGCTGGCACGACAGTCAAGCCAGTAGACAAGGCACGGTAGGCCTTACAAGTCGTCGGAGCAAGCGGGTGCCCCATCCGCTGCGCTGGCGCCCGAAATGAAATTCGTGCATGTTGAAGGGGAGGAGATATCGCCGACGGAGTTCGGAAAAGAGCAGGATAGTGCGAGATCAAAACGAAACACCAAGAAGGCGGGTGGAGACGCCGACCCGGCGAAGAACCAGCAAGCAACGCCAGCATCTACCGAGAAGGCGGCGTTTATACAGAAAGCGACGCAGTACGTGTGGAAGATCACCATGACGAGCCGAATGCCCAACCTGCCGACGGATGACTACAAGATCATCGAGCGACCCCGGGATGGCTTCAACGTATCCCACTACCAGAAGGACCGCATCCACTTCTGCATACGCAAACACTGCAGGGGTGGGGCGCGAGGTAGCCGAGGAGGACAGCGTCTGTTTCAATGAGCGACAAATGTTATTGTGGTAAGCACGCCATCAGATGATCGCGCTAGACGATATGGAGGCATTTGCAAGCTGCGAAGTGGCGACCGCGAGTTCGAAGCGAGTGCCTACAGAGCAGCTCCGGAGAACACGTCCAAAGGCCTCGTCAGGGGCATATCGCTAGACAAAAAGCCGGCGGACGTCGTGAGAAGTCTGGTTAACCACCGCAACCCGAACGTCCTGCATGCCTAGCGCATGGGAAACACGACCAATGTGATAATCCCTTTCGACGGCTACTACGTGCCTCGTTACGTGAACTACGGCGGAATGGTGATAAGGTGATTCTTTACAAGAAACATATCAATATGTGCTACGAGTGTGGTTGTCTGGGACACAGGGCCGACGTGTGCCCCAACCCGAACGACAAGAAGTGCCGTGGGTGGGGATGCGGCAACCCGCCCGACGATCATCGGTGCGAGCCGGTGTGCCAACTGTGCGGAAAGGGTCACCTCAGCGGAGACCGCAAGTGCAAAGCTAAGTACAAGACACCCTACCTAGTCAAGCGCCCACAGTGGGAACGCAGAATGTGCGAGGAGGCTGAGGCCGTCTACAGCAGTAGCAGCACAGTCAACGACGGGGAGGTGGGCTACGGACGACGCCACGCACGAGACGACGTAGCGGCAACAGTCGATCAGCCTCGAGGGAGACCCGTGCGCGGAGCCGCACTCGCTCCCGTACTCGTTCTCGAGCCCGCTCTCGCAGCGTCTCCCGACCCCTATCAGCGAAGCCTCGCAGCACGTCGACGGCCCGAGCCAACCACACAGCTGCAGCCAAAGGCGGAGGAGAGGTTGACCCCCATAAATTGAGGTGGGTGGACGTCGCCTCCGGACGCGCGCCCAGCGCACCACAAACGTGAACCGAGACTGCTATTGATGGAAACCCAGATGTAGACAGACGCGGCAGCTCTGCTTACAAACGAAACAGCGACCCAGAAAGTCTAATGCAGAAACGATTGGATCAATTCGAATCAATAATCAAAAAACTACAGTAGGAAAATGCAAGGTTAAGAAACGAAATTGCCACGTTGAAGGGGGAGGCCCCGACAGTTCCCTTTCCTCCTCCTCCTCCAATTAAACCCGTCGCAGCCGACGCGGCTGCTAGTACAGCCGAGAGTGTGGAGGAAGTTATGGAGGCTCAAGACGCGCACCCCGCACCCACTGAACGTAAGGTACTTGACCCGGAACAATTCGACGTCAAATCGCAGAAACGCGAGGAGGAACTCCGCGAACGAGTCGATAGACTCGACGACAAGGTAGACGCAATGATGACCCAACACGCGAAGCAAACCGCGCAACTTAACAACGCAATTGCCTCAGCAAACCGCACAAACCGAACAGTTTAGCATTGCAATATCTCAGCTCACAAAAATGGTCGCGACGCTGCAAACGCACATAGACAATATCGAAATGCGACTTCCGGGCGCAGTGGGTCGCCCAGTACGAACGACTGGGAAACCGTACTTTAGGCCGTTACCCGACGAAGAGGCGCAGGATCAGCCGGACGGCAAATCATAACACGTACAGTCACCATGGCTCGACACGAAACCACACAAACACAACGCCCACAACAGCATAACACACGGAACACGTTCACTATCTGGCAGTAGAACTGCAGGGGGTACAGGAGGAAACGGGCGCTTCTCCAACAATTCTTACGTAGCCGGCAATGACCGGACGCAATACTATTGCAGGAAACCAATGATCCGGTCAAGCTGGCGGGGTACAAATCTATAGACGAAGCTGTGACCGCGGGAGCCCCACCGGCCGCTGAAACGCTAGTGCGACGCAACCTCACCGTGGCGCAACGCGAACTTAGGAACGTTAGCATACCTCATGTACTCATAGAGCTCATCCCGACGAAAGGGCGCGGCCGCGGCCTGTTTATGCTGAACGTGTATAGCAGACCCAAAGCGAGACACCGCTTTAGCACGTTACTGCGAGAGGCGCGCGCGAGGCAGCTGCCGACGGGCCCTTGCTCATCGCGGGCGACTTCAACGCGCCCCACGCAGCGTGGTGGTACGGCTACGAAACACCAAAAGGTAAGCGCCTTGGGAAGATGCGCAGAATGAGGGCCTTGAGCTCCTCGCAGACCGTTCTGCTCCTACGCGCAGGGGCAACAGCGTATGTGCAGACACCTTACCCGACCTCACATTTACCAAGAACGTTGCTAGCGCGTGATGGCACAATACACAGGAGGACCTAGGTAGCGATCACTCAGTGATCGAGATCCTGGTCGACGATGAACATCACCACCGTGGTATTGGGAAAGTACCAAGGGCAAGAACCCACCGGCTGGTGGATTGGGACGCGTTTCGCAAAGTCCGGAAAGAGCAGAATCGTGGCAGTGCGGCTATGGAGGATATAAATAGCTGGACTGCGACGCTCAAGGGGGGATTTAGAAACGGCGACGCGGGAGGTTCCGCCAGAAGCACAGCTCGAAGTGGTAGACAGCAAACTCCTACACATGTGGGGAGCCAAGCGCAGCCTGCAAGACAGGTGGAAGCGTCAACGCCACAATCGAACGCTGCGCAGACGCATAGCACGGCTAAGCAGAGACACGGAAGAGCACGCGTTACAGGTATGCAAAACGCAATGGGAAGAGATCTGCAATGGGATGGAGAACCAGCTGGGACGGGCCAAGACGTGGCATCTCCTCCGCACCTCTTGGATCCGGAGGAGACAAAACATCGCACGCACATAAGCTTAACAAGTTTCTGCACGACTACAAAGGCACCCACGCGGACTTTCTAGATGAGGTGTGAAGCCGTTACTTTCAATCACGTAGCCCCCTCGCGCAATCGGCATACGCCTGGGAGAGTGAGGATAACGCGGAGCTAGACGAGGACTTCAGCGTTGCAGAGGTGAGGGCGGTGCTGCACAGGCTCAACACAAAGTCGGCGCCAGGCCCGGACGGGAAAATCAACAAAGCGCTACGTAACTTGACGATGAGTCGATAGAACAACTGACGGCTTACATGAACGAGTGCTGGAATGCGGGCGCTATACCGAACTCGTCGAAACGACGCGCATAATTATGATCCCCAAACCGGGCAAACGAGTACATATTGACAAACCTTCGACCGATATCTCTGACGTCCTGCGTTGGTAAGGTGATTGAGACATGTGGTTCTCGCTCACCTTACCAACTACCTCGAGGACCGAAACATGCTCCCACACACGATGCTGGGGTTCCGTCGTACCTTTCCACGCAGGACGTTATGCTTCAACTCAAGCACGATATCGTAGACAATTCCACACGATCCACCAAAGCGATACTCGGGGCTCGACCTCAAAAAGGCGTTCGACAACGTTAGCCATGCTGCGATACTTGAAAGTATACGAGCGTTGGGACTGGGCGAGAGAACGTACCAACTACGTACGGGATTTTCTTACGGGCCGCCGGGCCCGATTAGCGATCGGCGGACTAGAATCGCAAGACATATACATGGGTTGTACGGGCACGCCGCAGGGCTCCGTAATCTCTCACATGCTCTTCAACCTCGTGCTTGTCGGATTACACGAAAACTCGCTGAGATAGAAGGCCTTCACCATAGCTTGTACGCCGATGATATCGCCCTCTGGGTTGCCGAGGGAAATGACGGTCACGTAGAGTAAACGCTGCAGGAAGCCGTCGACGTGGTGCAGGACTAACCTTCGTGACGCTGGCCTCGAATGTTCCACCACCGCTAAATCGGAGCTCCTGCTGTATAGGACCGTCGCGCAGGGGCCGTAAACCCAAGAACGCCGATTTCGCATTCGAGTGCGCATATAGAGAAATTAATGTACGCACATCAGACGGCGCTGTCATCCCACAAGTTAACACCATTAGGGTACTGGGCTTGCGCCTGTCCGCCAACGGCGACAACGGCGAAAACCGTTCGCAGACTAGAGGGCGCGGTCAATGAAACAATCCGGTTGCTGAAACGAATAACAAAATCGGCATAGCGGAATGAAGGAAAGCAATACCACTCACCTAGTACATGCTTTCGTAATGAACCATATAACGTACGTCGCCTCCTACCTCAAGTGGCAGGCGACTGAACGCACCAAACTAGATTGTCTCATCCACAAGGCGTACAAACGCGCAATCGGATTACCAGCCAATACGAGCACGGAAAAATTTCTCGAGCTGGGGTTGCACAATCTCTATATGCAATAATCGAAGCACACAACATCGCCCAGTACGAATGTCTGGCGAAGACCAGAACTGGTCGACACATCCTCGAGACAGTGGGTATCAACTACCATACGCAGCGCGGCGAAAAGGTCGGGATACCCAGACGTATTCGCGAGCGCATCGTCGTTCTCTGCCGTTGCCTAAGAACATGCACCCGACACATCACATCGGTCGGCGCTACAGGCGCGCCCAAGACCTTGAAAAGAAATTCGGCAATAGCAAAGACACAGTTTACGTGGACCCGGCCCGTTACAACTGCCACCGCGGCTTCGCGGTCGCGATCACGGATCATGTAGGAACTTGTGTCACGAGTGCGACGATAGGCACGGAAGAGACGGAGGCGGCCGAAGAAGCAGCCATAGCCCTCACGACAGCCACCACGGACGCCGAGGTTATAATAGGCGACTCGCAGGCGGCAATACGCAACTATGCCAGCGGCCGGATCTCCCGCCAAAGCGGCCCGCATTCTCCAAATTCACGAACGCAACATCTGCCGCAAAAACGACAGTTTCCTCGTACGGACCCCCGCCCACACGGACCCTCCGCTTGCGGACAACGCGACTGCCCATGCCGCGGCTCGAGGACTTACACGCCGAGCTGCGACGCCTGCCGACAGTCCCGATGTCTCGCACACTTCGACAGCGATGCGGGAATGGACGTGAGGGGATTCGCATGACCACTGTCAGAGACATCACGCAACACTACAGACTGAACAGATGCAAATATCCACCACCCCACGCCAAACTAAACAAGAAACAGCAGGTTGCCTGGAGACAACTACAGACACACACGTACCCGAATCCGGTGATCCTTCGCCTCTGCTACCCAGGCATTTATACGTCCGACGCGTGTAAGGCGTGCGGAGCCAGAGCGATGCTGCAACACATGCTGTGGAAGTGTACCGGTAACGCGCAGCAGTCCCCTACGAACCCGGTAGACATGGCGGTCTCGAACCGCGAGGCGCGATGGGAGGCGGCTCTGCTCAGCCACGACCTTGCCGATCAACTGTGGGCCGTCCGGCAAGCCCAGGATGCCGCCCGGGTCCAAGGACTCGAGGCCGTCACCTAGGCCGGGGTGCTTGTAGCCCCACCCAGCTAAATGACGCCGGACATGTTCAATAAAGTTTTTACTCACTCACTCTTGCGGGTGCCTCATCTGACTTGTTCGACGAAGGGTCCTAGGACGGGGGCCCAATACCAGAATGAGACCCGCGGGACCCGGAGTCGCAACAAGGGGCAGGGTTGCTGGGGCTCAAAGTGTGGAAGACCTCCCATCGACGCTAGCACGCAACACCGCAAGTACTTCGTCAGAGATTGAGTGCAGTACTGAAGAAACGCCGACGCCCACATCTGAGCACAGTGATCAAATGGCACTAAACATACCTATGCTGATTGACGGTTTTCAGTTCAATGTGTTAGTAGATACCATTCAATTATCAGCGGGAGGCTAGCAAAGATCTCAGGAAAGTCATTAGGCCATGGAATGAAACGTGAATTCAAAAAGCTGGAGGAGACGTTGTTACACCGATGAGTCCGGTGTACGGAAAGAGTGAAAATTCGTGCGTCTACCATTGTTCTCGCTACTCGGCTGCTGAACCGCTGATCGCGGCATTGAATCCCGGCTGCGGCGGCTGCATTTCCGATGGAGGCGGAAATGTTGTAGGCCCGTGTGCTCTGATTAGGGTGCACGTTAAAGAACCCCAGGTGGTCGAATTTTCCGAAGCCCTCCACTATGGCGTCTCTCATAATCATATCGTGTTTTGGGACGTTAAACCCCACAAATCAATCAATCTACCACTTTTGCTCACCTGCCTCGTTCTTTGCATCTATTCGCGTCAGCTGATTGTCGGGATAATTTTTTTCGAGAATACGGCGCCATCATATATCTCCATGAGAGCATCGTCACTTTCTCAACTCAAGGCGCAACAAATTGGGTCGCTAATAACTACCGTGGACCTGCGCTGCGTGTTGCTTACAACAGTGTGACGCTGCCACTCGAGTGCCTGTTCCCATCGAAGTTACTTGTGAAGACTTCCAAGCCGGTGACGTGGTGGCCGAAAGCAACCTGTCACTTCGGCTGCTCCAGGACGTATGCGCCACACAAAGTGTTGTGTGTGTCCGTGGCGGACAGTCACAGAACTAATTAAAAATTTCATACGAACACCAGCATCGTTTTCCCGGAAAGACCATAACTTATGTAGACCTGGTTGCCGACGTCAAGGAAACGCATGAGGATGGCAAATTTCTAGATCACATCGACATTATTTCGACGCTCTCATATGAGAGGAAGGCTGCACCTCATAACCTTTCAAGGGAGTTCCAATCTTGTTTCGCCTCTTCTTCCAAAGTCCGTCGAACACACCTCATGAAGCATCAATTTATCACTAACGATGACGTCGCCCCATACAAGAACAGCCTTATCGCGTTTCTGTCATGAACGTGAGCCTACACAAGTAAAAAAGATGCTCGAAGGTGGGG
>WOVY01009104.1:0-12567 GCA_013436015.1 Rhipicephalus annulatus | reverse complement strand
AAGCTATCTCTGTTTAGCTGCGAAACCTATCCTACGTGCTCGCTATTCGCCTATACAGTTTCTTCAGATTCAGACCGAGCAGTGTTTGCGTCGTTTTCAATCTCTTGGTGGAGACACCAAATTTCGGTTAATATTAAAATATCAAAATCACGATTCTCCAAATACACACAAATCTCAGTGGTTGTACGAAGAACGCCGCGTATGTCAGTTAATCATAAGGATAGATAGGAGTGAACAGTGTTATTACGATACGGCACCAAATTATTTCTGATGACACGTGACGCTAGGTTAGACATACACGAAGACGAAGATAATGTTACCCACGTCACTGGCGTCGTCATATGCCCTCACGCTGTGGTTTATTCTTAGCTTATTGATGTTGATCTCACACGTAAGTTTCAAAGGGAGAGCGTTAAAGCGGAAATAGCGGTGCCGGTGTTGTCGTCGTTTTTTGGTGAGCGAAAAATTGGTGTTCTTTGTGAGTGGATATTCGAGATAGACAGAAAATATAATTATTTATTTTTTATAAATAATTATTAGAATCATAGTTTGCACAGGAGGCTTCATGATGAAGAAACAGCGAAGCTGAAGGGCACTTATGTAGTCCTAGTTTTTGCTGTTTTGTTAAGCCTTGCCAATTCGTTTTCATTGTCTGTTCCTCTATTTAGCTCACTTCTATGATTTTTCCGTTTCCTATGTATTCTTAGGAGCTCACTCCTTTTGCTCGTGGCTTGTTTGATGGCGGTGGGTGGCATGTGTGTGTACACTTCTGCTGTCACGCTCCAGGGTTAAAGTTCCCTTTATAGTATATATTTAGGAAACACCATCGTTACGCACACCAGATGGAGCTTCGCCCTAAGCTGCTTCTAATCTAAAACCAAGATGCGATTATGAGGAACGCCGTTGTGGACGGCTCTGAAAATTTTGACCACCTGGGCCGGCTTATTGGCCCATCCCCTTTGTTGGAGAGCACCACCAGGAAGAGGATATCATTATCATCACCGTTTGCCAAGCAGCTGCTGGCGAAAATGTGCCACAGAAATATGACAAGCCCTACTACTTACCTCCACTCCACCGCAGGCTATGAGCAAATTCAAGAAATCAAATACTGCTGTTCAATTATTACTGTTCAATTATTAGCCTTCGCGACGCAAGTCAGTGAAGCTGCCTTGAATTTGTCATGAGTCGTTAGTTAATCAAGGCGACAAGGTCCTCCCTGCTTTGACTACGTAGTTTAGAAAACTGAACTCACGTAATGTAATCAACCACCCAATAGGTAATACAACCATATTACAATCATAGTTTCATGTACTTAAAATTGTTCCTTAAAGAGAGAGAAATGAAGAGGAAGGGGTGAAAAGTGAACCAGATATTAGCATTTGGTTTGCTACCCAGTGCTGGCGTGGGGTGAAATAAGGGCCTAAAAGAGGGTGTACAGGAAAAAAAAGAAAAAAAAGAAAACGTACATGCCGGATAACAAAACAAATAAAAAGGGCGATCTGGCTACAATGGTTCACAATTTCTGTTTCTCCTACTGCAGCCGGATGTACCACCTATTTGTCGCAGTAAGGGGGCTACATCAAAGAGAGATCATCAAGTAAATTATTTATTACACCGAAATATGCCAGGTTAATGTACGTGATATTGCAATTGTGTCAATGCAATTTTCTTGGAAATTTCATAAAGAGAAGTGGCAACAGTCCAAGCCAACGTGCACAGAAGAAATTTTACTTTTTTTCCAAACCACGAGGTTTTTAGACGTAGCCATGCGGCACGTGCATTTAATTTTCCACAGAGAAGAAGAAACCTCGCCTCGATTACTTTAACAAAGCTCCGCTCAAGGCGTCACCGCTATGCATTTCGTGCAACGAAATTGAAACAATCGAACATTTCTTTTTATTCTGTCATTGTTATTCTGATCAGAGAAAAAGATTTTTAGTAGCCCCATTACAAAAGCTAGGAATACAAGCAAATCTACCAGTAATTTTGTCACTTGGCGGAACTTCATTTGGTTACGGCCACAGGGATGTATGCTCCGCTGTGTTTGATTACATCAACGCAACTAAAAGATTACCGTGCTAGTGAACCCCTACCTTTTCAGATTTTTAGTTTATAATTGGTAGTTATGTCTTTCAAAAACAAAAGTTGGTTTGACCGCTTGCTCAGCAAACATTTTTGTTTTTCGGTAGTAATATTTTTGGCAACTTTTTTCAGATTGGCTCCATTTTCATCTTAGTTTCATTTAAAAGTCCTGCCGCCCGGTTCTTGGCCCATCCCCCTTTGTGGGTAAGCGCCATCCATCAGAGGTCATCAGCATCAGCATCAATACTGACCGCAAAGCTCCTGCAGATCCTTACCAGGTGCTGCCACCGCTATGGAAGAGACCTCGTCTGATGAAAGTGCCTCCAGTACACCTCAACCTATCTCACGGCAGTCACCTGGACCCATACAGGTCACCGACGGCAGCGCCGTGACGAAGGAGCCGACGGCAGTGGCCTCAGTGGCCAGTACCACTGCGTCTCCTACGCCGCCGCAAGGAAGGGAGATCCTGCTTGTGCTAAAGCCTCCAGAGCGCACGCAGTCCACCGACCCCAAAACTCAAACTGTATCGCCAACGCAGAAACTCCAGTTCCGGCAAAGAGACCACGAGGAACGTACCCGGATGCCCTCGGATGAGAGGATATTTCTCCAGATGTGGTTACTGTGGGGGTGTTGTGTTCTGGGGTTTCGGTTTCGAATTGACATGTAAGGATGCCAGGGGGCGCCGCTCTGGCATCCGGGATTTCAAGGCGACTGTAAAATAAAAGCAGTGTGTGTTAGGTAGCCGTGGAGTGCGGTTGTTGTGCTTTCTTCGGCGCGTCGCACCAACCCGCGTGTTTGGGCTGGTTGGTGTCCCCGCCGGACGCGTACGTCTCCGTCGGCCGTCTTCTTCTGCTTCTGCTTCGTTGGGACCAGCCAGCCCACAACACAGCAATGGCGACGAGGACCTGTAAGAACCCGTTTCGTTCTCCGTGTTCGTGCTAACCCCAGACGCTCTTTGTTCCCAGCAAGGTGGCTACTGCGTGCTGCGTCGCTTCATTCCTTCTTCATTCAACTACGCCGCCTCTGCATTCTTCTTCAAACAGTGAACTGGCGTCATTTTCTTCTCGACTGCACCTCTTCATTCTTCTTATTTGAAATGGCGTCTCCTATTCCACCTCCCCTATTTCTTCATTCGCTCGGAGACCCGCCACTTCCGTGGGCGGACTGGAAATTGGTCTTTCAGGCCTACGCAGACGCGGTCGGGGAGGACGCCAGCAAGCCCGAGCGTCGCAGGGCTCTGCTGCTCAACGCGTTGAGCCCTGCCGGGTTAAAGCTCTTTTATACTTTGGAAGCCACCAACGCGTCGCCGAGGCCAGCGTCGGGCGATGCCTTCAAGAATGCTGTTGCTCTTTTTGATGAGCATTTTAAAGATGTTTCGTGCGATTATCTCGCACGCGTGAAATTCCAAGCAAGGCGACAATTGCCTGGTGAGCCAGTCGCCGAGTTCATTACTTCTCTTCGAACGCTCACCGCGTCGTGCGGCTTCGGCGCGCTCGAGGACGATATGATCCGCCATCAGCTTTTCATCGGGGTAGCTTCGCAAAACGTCCGCTGCCGCATGCTTCAAAAGGGCTCCTCGATTTCATTATCCGAAGCCCTCTCGATTGCGCGAGAGGACGAGCTTATTAGCTCCCAGTTGGAGCAATTCGCTCCGCATTCAGTGCAGCAACTTTCTGCTGCGGGGGGCCAAGGCGGCGGTTCTTCGTTTCACGGGACGCGTCAACAAGGCGGCCCTTCATCTTCGTCTCGGCGCGGCGGCCAACATGGCGGCACCTCTGCGTCACGGGGGCGAGGAAGCCGACAATATGGCGACCCCATTCCGCCAAATTCGGATTTTCAGGAACAGCACCGAGCTCCTAACTCGTGTTCGCAATTTTCTTCTTCAAGCGCAACCGCGCATTGCTTTCGTTGCGGATCGGCTCGGCATTTAGCCAATTTTGCGCAGTGTCCCGCGAGAAACCGCACTTGTCTTGCGTGCGGAAAAATCGGACATTTTCAGTCCGTATGCAATTCCCGTCCAGCAAATCTTCCGGAACCAGTTTCTTCGTCCGCTCCTTCGAGCACTGCACAAACCAATACGGTCACTGTTTTAAATGTGGATGGCCTCCACACTACGTCCGAGCCCAGCATCGTAGTTTCAGTGGGCCATGTGCCCTTGTCATTTCTCGTGACACTGGTGCCTCAGTCTCTTTAATCAGTGCCGCTGACTTTCACAGTCATTGTTCCAACATTCGGCTTTTGCCTTCACACGTCGTGCTAGAAACATATTCCGAGGGAACGATTGATAATTTAGGTCAATTTACAGCTCAGGTCTCCTATTGCAGTCGCACTGCTTCCATTACTTTTTATGTAACTGGCAATGGCAGCTCGCTTTTGGGACGTGATGCCATCAGGGCTTTGTCCATCAACATCGACGGTGCGTCTATGACGTGTGCTCAAGTGGACGTCCAAGATGATCTTCCAGCCAACGCGCCTTCTGAATTCCACCACCTGTTCACCCCTGAACTGGGTTGTGTGCGCGGTTTTGGGCATAAAGTGATGCGTCGACCAGGTGTGTGCCCTGTGCGTGCCAAGCTGCGCCGCATTCCTCTTCTTCTCCGTGAGCAAGTCTCTGCGGAACTGTCTCGCCTTCAAGCCAGCGGAATCATCGAGCCTGTCTCTGCTTCCGACTGGGTTTCTCCACTGGTCGTCGTCAAGAAAAAAGATCGATCCCTTCGACTATGCGTCGACTTACGAGAACCGAACAAGGCAATCGTCGTAGACGGGTTTCCACTTCCTCACATTGAAGAACTGCTTCATCAGCTCTCCGGAGCAGTATGTTTCTCCAAGCTGGACCTCGCGTCCGCTTATCACCAAGTTGAACTTTCTGAGTGCAGTAGAGACTTGACCACATTTGTATCGCACGAAGGCTTGTTTCGGTTTCGCCGCGTGTGTTTTGGGCTTGCATCTACCCCTGCAGTGTTTCAGAAAATGATGTCAATTATTCTTAAGGGTTGTAATGGCGCCCTTTGTTACTTGGATGATATTTTGGTGTGGGGACGTACCCGCGAAGAGCACGATGCTAACTTGCATACTGTTCTCAACCGCATCAGTGAATGTGGTATGAAACTTAATAACAAGTGCATTTTTTTCTGTGGATGAGTTACAATTTCTAGGACATAATGTCAGTTCCCGCGGCTTGACACCTGTTGAATCTAAAGTTCAGGCCATTGTCAATGCCCTACGGTCTACTGATGTTAAAACCTTGCAATCTTTTTTAGGTCTTGTTGGTTATTATGCCAAGTTTGTTCCTCACTATGATGATGTTGTTGAACCACTGCGTACTCTACTTCGTCAAGCACAGCCTTTTAATTGGTCAGCTGAAGCTGAGCAGAGCTTCATTCAAGTTAAGTCAATACTGGCCTCAAAGCCAGCTGTTAGTATTTTCAATGAGAAGTTTCCATCGTCATCACGACGGATGCGTCCGATGTTGGACTGGGAGCATTGTTTCAACAACTCAGAGATGATCAGCTGATCACTATTGCTTTCGCATATCGTACATTGACCCCTGCTGAACGCAGATATTCAGTAGGAGAGCGTGAAGCTCTTGCTTGTCTTTTTGCCTGTGAGAAATGGCATGTTTCCTTGTGGGGCCGGCACTTCACATTACGTACAGATCACCAAGCCTAGTTGCTCTTCTTTCTGCAGGATCCGAAGGCCGCCGCCCCATTCGCATTTCCCGTTGGTGTGCCAAACTCATGTATTATAATTTCAGTGTTCAATATTGTAAGGGTTCTAATAACGTGGTTGCTGATGCACTGTCGCGCCTTCCTCTTCAGATACCGGTTACTGAAGAGCGGGATGAGGAAGTTGTTTCATTAGTTACTTCCTGCATTACTAAAGCTGAGCTTCAGGCAGCTACAGCTGCAGATTCCACTTTGTCTTAACTTCTCAAATATTTACTTGAAGGATGGCCTTCCAAATGTGCTCTTGCTTCTGAATTCTTGCCTTACTTCACAGTCCGACAGGAACTGTCTTGTGTCGAGGACTTGCTTTTCCGCGATCAACGCGTGATTCCCCCTGCTTCTATCCGTAACAAGCTAATACAGCTTGCCCATGAGGCCCATCCTGGCATTGTCCGCACCAAACAGAATCTCAGAGACAGGTACTGGTGGCCAGCCTTAGATAAGCAGGTCGAGCATGCAGTTTACAACTGCCATATATGTCAGGCAGCTGACAAGTCTGCTAAACCTGCATTTTCTCCGTTGCAGCCCGTCCAGTGGCCTGATCGGCCTTGGCAGAAACTCGGCACGGACATCATCGGTCCTTTGCATAATGTTCCGCAAAATGCCCGGTTCATTGTTTCTCTCATCGACTACCATTCCAAATGGCCAGAAATTTGTTTCACACATACGGTTACTTCGGAAGTCATCATTGAGTTTCTGTCTTCAATCTTCAGCCGGGAAGGTTTTCCTGATGCCATAGTTACGGACAATGGTCCACAGTTTCAGTCCCAACATTTCGAGGCTTTTCTTTCTCAACGAGGAATTCAGCACTTGAGGTCATCAGTTTTCTATCCCCAATCAAATGGGCAAATCGAGCGCTTTAATCGCGTTCTGAAGGAACATATCCAGATCGCCCAATTAGAGCACCGTCCCCTCAAGCAAGTCGACGGAATGTTTAGCTTCGTACAGGTTCACACCACAAGGCACCACTGGAGTGTCTCCTGCTCAACTTCTCCACGGTAGGCAACCGCGAGTTGCTCTCGACATAGTCTCTTTGCCTTGTAACATAGCAGTGTCTTCTCCTGATCAAATTCGTACCAGGGTTTTTTTCTCGTCAACAAGCAATGAAAAAGTATGTCGACATCCGTCGAGGTGCAAAGCAGTCCAAAGTTTGCACTGGCGATCTAGTCAAGGTTCTTGTGCCAGGCAAGCGCCCCAAGTATCGGGGTCCTTACAAAGTCTTGGGCCAGGTTAGCCCCACTTCTTTTCGCTTAAGTGATGGTAACATCTGGAATGCTTCGCGCCTTGTTATTTTTCATACGGATTCGCCTTCAACACCTAAAAGTCTTCCTCATCACGTTCCGTCCACGCCTTCCAACTACGCATCAGATTATTACCTGTGGCCTCCATGTACAGGCATTTCTTCAAGGGGTGAGGAGTTACCAGTCAGTGTCGCTGGTTCAAGTACACTAAGTCATACGGTTCACTTCGAACCTTCAAATTCGGCTGAGACCGTTGAACCCGACTCCGGTCCGCAAAATTCTTCCGAAGCTCAAGCTGCGAGCTCTGATGAGACCGCGAATTTTAACGCTCGTTCAGAGCCTTCACAATCTTCTTCTGCTCTTGCACCTGATTCTACACCCAAAAGGGCCCGCCCTAAGCGGAAGCGGCAGAAGCCGCGTCGGTTCGAAGACTACGTGACGTAGAACTACAAATCTATATTGTACTGAGTTGTATAAAATTTTTAGTGAATTTTCAGTACTTCCAATGTACATATTTTCAGTGCATTTTCAGGACTCGTAGTGTGCGAGTTCAGTGTGCCGTGTTCTGAATTTTCATATGTTCTAATGTACATACCTTGTAAAATATGTTTGTGTCGAGCATGTATAAATATAAACAGTGCATAGGTGTGCTTTTTTCGAGGAGGGGATGGTTGTTGTGTTCTGGGGTTTCGGTTTTGAATTGACATGTAAGGATGCCAGGGGGCGCCGCTCTGGCATCCGGGATTTCAAGGCGACTGTAAAATAAAAGCAGTGTGTGTTAGGTAGCCGAGGAGTGCGGTTGTGGTGCTTTCTTCGGCGCGTCGCGCCAACCCGCGTGTTCGGGCTGGTTGGTGTCCCCGCCGGCCGCGTACGTCTCCGTCGGCCGTCTTCTTCTGCTTCGTTGGGACCAGCCAGCCCACAACACAGCAGGGGGCCCTGACCTGTCCTCTGATTTTCTCTGTTTGGTTCTTCCTGGTGCCCTTCCTGGTCAACAACAACAACATGCAGAAGCCCTAAGGACCGGTAGTGTCTAGTACAGCCTCACCGACGCCGTAACACTGCCTGAAACCAGTGACGATACAAGAACCTGAACGGCCAATAACAACTGGCTCCAATCAAACTTTTGGCCCATCGGTACGTACGCCGAAGCCTTTCTTTTGCCTCTTCAGGAACAGCGTGGTCACCCTGAGCCGTAACTACAGCACCACAGTCGGTAACTACGACTACACGTTTGAGGCGATGCCATTTTAACTGTGTCATTACGTTATATATTGGTCGGTGGCCATCGACAATGGAAACATCACCAGCCGGATGCCAAGCTTCGACGAAGATTACGGCCTTTATCAACTCACGAACATCACCGACGGGCTGGGCTACCTAAACGCAAAGATTCTGTTGGCACTGGGCGGTTACCCCGAAGATGGTCCACACTTTTCGATATTCGGCCGCGACCCCGTCACCCTCAGCCAGCTCACTGCGAACGTCGTCAACGTCACAAGGTCCTTGCGCCTAGGCGGCGGCACCGTTTAACTGGGTCGACCCCGTACCACGTTGCGGAAGTCCGGATGACCAGGAAACCGTGGCGGCGCTCCTGCGCGCGCTTCGGCAAGCCTACGACAACAACGGCATGGCGCAGGCTATGGTAACGGTGATGCTGGACGGCGGTGCTTCCATCGAACGTGTCATGTCCTCTTCCAAGGACGCCGTGAGCTACTTCTTTCTCACAGACGACCGGAAACTCACGAGTGGAGCGACGCACTTCTACGAAGTTTGTGGCGCTCCCAGCAAGCATACCACTACTGCTCTGAATGATTACATCAAAAGCGTGCCGGGGCTACACTGGGATCAGATATGCTCGGCCGAGTTCGCGGCTTTCTTGGCGATCGACGGCGACATGGACGTGGCCACGCAGCAGTTCATGATGCAGCAGGGACGCGTCTTCCGGCGGGCTCCCGTCTACGAGGCCTGCGGCAAGCCCGGCTTCTGCAGGATTTTCGGCGCCTCGCAGTCATGCTTTGTGCACAGTGCGAACAAGGGTCCCTTGTCGCGTACCTCGACACTCCACGCCGCCACCCTCTACTTCACCGACATCGTCTACACAATACGCACCCGCTACTCCGGCGGCTATCGACCACCGGGCGGCAATCCCTGCGTGTTCGTCACCCTCAACGAGTACGACAACTACGCCGGACAGTGTGGGGTTGGTTACAATCGGTACCTGCTATTGCGACACGTGTACTTTGGTTCACTGGGAGAATACAAGTTCCACGGTTCGATCGAAGACGCCGTGCCACCCTACAATCCAAACACTTGTTGAATAGTGCTGCTGCTATATTGCTTAGTAATCATCACATATCAAATACATTGTCACGAGCTAGACAAGAGCTTGTGCATTGATAAAATACTTTTAAGCGCCACTGTCTATGTCTCTCGTCCTTATATTGCACAAAACTTCACACTGCAACGTGCAGTGGAAGGTAATAGGATCTGACTCGCTTTCTGTGGATTGAAGGATCAAATGAATGAGTCAACTTTATTTGAATCCCGCCAGTTTCCTCCTGGCGAGAGGGGAAAGGGGGGATCAACCTCTGTCCCTTCCCTCCCTCCACCGATTTTGATGGCGGTGCCTCGGGTGACCGCTTGAAGTCCTTAGATCCAGGCGGTATCTTCGGCTTGCCGGAGAGCCGAAAGCTGTAAAAGATAAGTATCTTGTGGTATTCCTATGGTATATTTTTTATATTGACGGCATAATTCATCAGCCAGTAGCAACAGACGATAATAATTAATAATATTCACTGAAAAACTTGCATGAGGCTCAAGTTTTTCTTTCAAAAGTAGAAGAACGTGACTGCGCAATCGGCTTCTACTCGCACGGACATCTCAACTGCTAACCTAGCTTCATTTTTTGGTGGACAACTAAACCATGCCGCAAAGAAAGGAGCGTCCATACACCTAGAATTAGCCCTTTTAAACAACGCTGGAATGTCCACTGCAAGTTCAGTTTCGAAGCACTATTGTTTTTATCGTATATTGCGATGTGCCATTCTTTTGTTTTCTGAAATGGCAAGTTAACCGATACGCATCCGCAAGACAACACGCAAACCTGCGCAGCTGGAGACGTTGTTACTGTTGACAACATCAATTATGCGCGGATGCTTTCTGCCTGGCGGGCCTTTGAACCAACCACTCGTTGCACTATTCACATGTCTTCACACCTGGTGTGATTATTTCCTTTCGTTACGCGATATCACACATGTTAACCACACTGCTCGCTCTATATATTATCCATAGTAATTTTTTCCGAAGCAACTTGAAGCCCATGTACATATCTTTATTACGAAACTATTTTTCAGCGTAGGAGGCTCCTCCAATGCGCTGTGGACGGAGATCTACGAAAGCAGTGGCGCGCAATTCTAGCAGTCACAGATACACGATTGCGGCGGTGTACAGTGCAAGCTACCAGTTCCCAACCAACGTCGTCTTCGAGAAAGTAAATAACCGGGAGCGACGTCAACACGTGCCAAGGGCGCGAGTACGGTGAAAAAGCTATAAGGCCCAAGCCATCGCTACATGCAAGAGAACCCAGGTTGCTGTGAAAACAAATTTGCAACAAGCGTGAAGAAAGTATATGAACGAAATTATAGGAAATATAGCACTGAATATCTCGGAAAGCAGCACGGTGAAAGAAAGAACCATCCTGGACGCCGCCACACAAGTGTTGATCATGCGCGGACCCCGGTAGGATACGCTGCGGCTCCAGAACCTACACGCTGAGGTGTCTTCGACACGTAGAGAACATGGAGTGACAGCTGTGACGACGTGAAAGTACTTGGACATTTTGGCACATTACAGGAGGTGCAAGGAGGCGGTACGCAATGGCGCACGAGAATTCACGTAGGAACCGAGCCGCGACCAGGGAAAGATTCCTGGTAACAACTTATCCGCATGAAACAATCATGCACGCGATACGTGCAAAGGTTTGTGTGGGAGTGCAAGCTCTGCCAATTGGACGCACGCCACACTCTGGCACACAAGGTGTTGTACAGGGCGCGAAACAACGGATAACCTGGACGTATACCGCAATCATGACTCCCGGGCGAAAGTGCGGAGGAAGGAGCAGATTGACAGGAAGAATCCCGAAGCCGCAGGGTGGCTTGGTTGGTGACGCAGGAGTAGCACCGGTTGGTGGTGAATAAGGCCGTGACCAAAAGGAGGCAGTGAGCCATGCATACCTGAATTGAGGAGGCCACCCCGATCAGGGTTGGAGGACAACGAGTCTGGTTAAACAATAAGGTTAGCTTTTTCCTCCATCTAGCTCAAACAAAACGTAACATGCTGCACGCTTTAAACATGCACTGAACTTAGACTGCCACACGAATACACGTGTAAAAACACTGGCCGAAACATCTTTCCTCCGGGTTCAAGAAGTTGACGTTTAGATCGAACTCTGAGCCTATAACTGCATAACGTTGGTTGCAAAAGAAGGAGCAACGGATCAAGACGGGCTAAGAAGCTGCAGTCTATACACGTCCGCGTACTCAAGTGAATATACATTGCAGTGTCTGCATGAATACTAATTAAAGGCCAATCCACGTCATACCAAAAGCCGTTCATCATACAGTGAAACATGCTTCGAAGGGTGGTATTTAGATGAGATGCCACTTTCGATGCTAATGTTTTCTTTTCCCTATTGTGCTTTTCTCCGCTTAATAATTGGTCAGAGCGGCAGTTCATCATCGTCACCAAGGCGATCGTCCGGTCTTGTGAGTGGTGAAGTATACTACGAACGTAGAATAGGTAATGAATCATCGTATAGCGACCCCTAGCCACCACAATGAAACTGAAACAGTTCTTGAAGCTATTAGAACCCCTTCTCACGAGATGGAAGCGGCTTCGATCTGGGTCATGCTTTTTGCGAGGAAGAATGCCAGAGGGTCATGTACACTGTGTCATTTTATTAGCCATTAATCTTAGGAGACATCCCAGCGCGAGTATTACTTGTCGATTTTTGTCGGCATAAAGACTAGTTTGTTTATTATTTTTTGATGCTTGTTATTTCTGTTATTTCCGTGTGCTATGGACTGTATTTGTTTATCTTTTTTATTGTGCGAATGTATCTTGCAAGAGCCTCCCTGTGATGACCCAAGCACGTTCTTGACAGCATAAAATAAATAAATAAATAAATAAATAATAAATAAATAAATAAATAAATAAATAAATAATAAATACCTCCGGGTGGTCAGAAATACTCGGAGCAGTCCAGTATAGCGTCTTTCATAGCTTGATTAGCTTTGGGAACCTTGTGACAAGGAACATGCAATTTCGTTTCCGCTTTCTACCGTGGAACCCTGCCGATGAAGACGTTTATGATCTGTGGCCAAGTTTATATCGGCCAGGCCAGACTTTACTTGTGACAGTTTAGGGAACATTGTTTTTTTAATTAGAAATAGAACAGTGTCCCATCCAGTTTTACACTGCACTTTGCGTGGCTGCCCACCCCAGTTTGATCTCAGACAATT
>WOVY01009103.1:0-17536 GCA_013436015.1 Rhipicephalus annulatus | reverse complement strand
ATAGCCACTCTACACGTCTGTCTACCTGGCCGTTTGTCTGTCAGTCTGTCTGTCTGTTCATCCATGCATCCGTCCGTGCGTCCATCTGGAGAACACTCAAAGTACTGCCATCTCGCATACCCTGTGGCACATACCCACTTTACACGTCTGTCTACCTGTCCGTCGTCTGCCAGTCTGTCTGTCTCTCCGTGCATGCGTCCGTTCTTGCGTCAATCTAGAGAACACTCTGAGTACCGCCATCTCGCGCGTCGTATACCCTGTGGTACATACCCGCTTTACTCGTCCGTCTACCTGTCTGTCTGTCTGCCAGCCTGTTTGTCTGTTCGTCCATGCGTCCGTCCGTGCGTCCATCTAGAGAACACTCTGATCAACATCTTCTAACGCGTCGTATACTCTGTGGCACATAGCCACTTTACACGTCTGTCTACCTGTCCGTCTGTCTGCCAGCCTGTCTGTCTGTTCGTCCATGCGTCCGTCCGTGCGTCCATCTAGAGAACACTCTGAGTACCACCATCTAACGCGAGTATACCCTGTGGCACATAGCCACTTTACACGTCTGTCTACCTGTCCCTCTGTCTGCCAGCCTGTCTGTCTGTCCGTCCGTGCATCCATCCGTGCGTCCATCTAGAGAACACTCATAGTACCACCATCTCGCATACCCTGTGTCATATACCCGCTTTACGCGTCCGTCTACCTGTCCGTCTGTCTGCCAGCCTGTCTGTCTGTTCGTCCATGCGTCCGTCCGTGCGTCCATCTAGAGAACACTCCGAGTACCAACATCAACGCGTCGTATACCCTGTGGCACATAGCCACTTTACACATCTGTCTACCTGTCCCTCTGTCTGCAAGCCTGTCTGTCTGTCTGTCTGTCCATGCATCCATCCGTACGTACATCTAGGGAACACTGAAAGTACCGCCATCTTGCATACCCTGTGGCACATAGCCGCTTTACTCGTCCGTCTACCTGTCCGTCTGTCTGCCAGTCTGTCTGTCTGTTCCTCCATGCGTCCGTCCGTGCGTCCGTATAGAAAACACTCTGAGTACTGCCATCTCGCGCGTCGTACACCATGTGGTACATACCATCTTTACGCGTCCATCTACCTCTCCATTTGTCTGCCAGTCTGTCTGTCTGTTCGTCCCTGCGTCCATCCGTGCGTCCCTCTAGAGAGCACTCAAAGTACCACCATCTCGCATACCCTGTGGCACATAGCCACTTTACTCGTCCATCTACCTGTCCGTCTGTCTGCCAGTCTGTCTGTCTGTCCATCCGTGCGTGCGTCCGTGCGTCCATCTAGTGAACTTTTACAGTACCGCCATCTCGCATCTCCTATACCCTGTGGCATATACCCCTTTACGCGTCCGTCTTTCTGTCCGTCCGTCTGCTAACCTGTCTGTCTGGCTGTCCGTGTATCCGTCCGTGTGTCCATTTAGAGAACACTCTGAGTACCACCATCTAACGCGTCGTATACCCTGTGGCACATAGCCACTTTACACATCTGTCTACCTGTCCCTCTGTCTGCAAGCCTGTCTGTCTGTCTGTCCATGCGTCCATCCGTGCGTCCATCTAGAGAACACTGAAAGTACCGCCATCTCGCATACCCTGTGGCACTTAGCCACTTTACACGTCTGTCTACCTGTCCCTCTGTCTGCAAGCCTGTCTGTCTGTCTGTCCATGCGTCCATCCGTGCGTCCATCTAGAGAACACTGAAAGTACCGCCATCTCGCATACCCTGTGGCACTTAGCCACTTTACTCGTCCATCTACCTGTCCGTCTGTCTGCCAGTCTGTCTGTCTGTTCGTCCGTGCGTCCATCCGTGCGTCCATCTGGAGAATATTCAAAGTACCACCATCTCGCATACCCTGTGGCACATAGCCGCTTTACACGTCCGTCTACCTGTCCGTCTGTCTGCCAGTCTGTCTGTCTCTCCGTCCGTTTGTCCGTCCGTGCGTCCATCTAGAGAACACTCAAAGTACTGCCATCTCGCATAGCCTGTGGCACATAGCCACTTTGCACGTCCGTCCACCTCTCCGTCTGTCTGCCACTTTATGCCTGTCCGTCCATGCGTCCGTCTAGAGAACACTCGAAGTACCGCCATCTCGCATACTGTGATGTAGTAGCTTTAAAAAATGCGAGCATCACCAGACGACAGCGCCACATCACCTGGAAGACGAGAAGAATGAAGAGGCATGGCAGCGCGCCCATTGAAAAAAGAAGAGGAGACGCTCGCGGAGAACGAAGCCGTTCGGACGCCGGCAAGACGACGCAAGGGAGCCTAGGGCGAACCCGCAACTGCGCGCGAGGTTCGAAAGGCCGGGTTCCTGTCCTCGAGCCATTGACGTCCTCGGGGCACGGCGTGTCGGCGTGGCCAAGCACGAGTTTTCAATGAGTGGTCCTGTGGACATCTCCGGTACGGCGAGCGCCCTCGAAAGACCGGAGCTGCTGACCACGTCCACCGAGCCGACGGCGCTGACAGTGTGCGGCTACGCCTAGACCTGGGAATGCCCCTTACCGTGGTATGCTGACCTGGAACCCAAGCGACGACAGCATCCGAGCACGCGACGGGTCCACCTTCAAGGCACCGGGCTACGGCACAGACTGTGAGACTGTTTTCTCCTTTGTTTCGTGTGTGAACTGCGTGCGTGTACGACTTATGGTACTGTATGTGCAATAGTTTTTTTTTGTTCGTCCAATATAACTTCCGTTAGTTTTCCTCACTATCTCTATCTTCCTCGCGTCACACGCCTTGCTATGTGACGAACCTAACACACGACATATCTGGCGTCCGCTCGACAGGACTACTATTATTACATCTAAGGAGAGTATCACATCGCATATGTGTGTGTGACGGTCGATGATGGAGGCAGATAAGCTGACGGCGATCGGAAAGGAATTGGGGTTAAGCGGCTCAGCACTAAAAGAATGGATGGACCAAGAACGCGCACGCGAAAAAGAGGCACGTGACGCTCGTCTGGCTGAACGAAATGCCGAGAAAGAAGCCGAGGCAGAGGCAGTCGCTAGATTACAAGCAGAGAAAGAAGTTCTTGAGCTCAAGTTAAAGTTGCATCACTTAGGTGCGACAGCAGGTAGCACAACTACTGGGCAGCTTACCGAGGATGCGCCCGTAGGCACCACGCAGAGCTACCGAAGTGCACATAAACTCATCCCAGCCTTTAACGAGGAACGCGATGAGCTGGACGCATATATACAGCGATTTGAGCGCGTCGCTACTAGTCAAGATTGGCCGCAAGACAAATGGGCCCTATCACTAAGCCTTTGCTTGACCGGAGAAGCCTTGAGTGTAGTTGGTAGGTGGCACCAGAACATGTAACAGACTACGTAACGTTGAAGAAAACGCTACTACAACGCTTCAGGTACACAAAAGAAGGCTATCGGACAAAATTTCGATCAGCAAAACCAGATAATTCTGAAACGGGCGCGCAGTTTGCCGGGCGTCTATTAGGTTATTTTGACCATTGGCAAGAAATGGCCAAGACAGACCGGACCTACGATGCTCTGCGAGACAAAATTGTCTCGGAGCAGTTTCTCGCACAATGCCATGAGAAACTCGCTGTATTTCTTAAAGAAAGAAACTGTGAAAGCCTTGAGATACTTGCGGAGGCTACAGACCACTACATGGAGGCCCAGGGGTTGATTAACCTTGGCAAATGTAAGGCGATATCCTGAGCAAGCCTCCAGGTCAAACTCGAACGTCTGAGCGGCGAGATGACAAAGAGAGACAGCAGTGTTTCCTTTGCAACAAAAAGGGTCACAGAGCTGCTGACTGCTGGACCAACACAAAGGGTCCAGGTACAAAGCCACCCTTTTGTGGGAAATGCAGCCGCACTGGGCATAAAACAGCTGACTGCTCTAAAATGGCCAACAGCGTTGAGAAGGCCTCATGTTCTTTTCAACAAAGAGATGGAGCCAAGATAATTAATTCAGAGTCGAAGGCTTCCCTTTGTGTTCCATATAGTCCGGAGTGCGAAGAAACGCACCCAGCCAAGCTGAAGGAAAAATCGATGCCCACGGGCGAAGGTGTACTCGAAGGATATCCCGCAACAGTATTGCGAGATACCGGATGCGATTCAATCATTGTCAGAAGGTCTCTTGTGGCGGATAGCAAGCTGACTGGACAGCTTTCCTCGATTTGCCTCTTGGATGGACGGTTGATGATGCTGCCTGAAGCACACGTGGAAATTTTTTCACCGTTCTTCACTGGCAAAACTCGAGCCCTTTGCATGGATACTCCTTTATATGATGTTGTCTTGGGAAATGTGGAAGGCGTTCGAGATGCTCACAATCCTGATAACGATTGGAAGAGCCGTCTTTACACCCAGAACACTGCAGAAGAGTATTCTGGCGCAGAAAAATCCGGTTCTGCACACGGACCCTTGTATGCAAAGACTTCAACATCGGCTGCAAGGAAAAACACGTGTCGAGACAAAAGTTGCTGCAGTAAACTGACAGGCAGGAAATCCACATCTACTTCCGGCTCCAGTTATCAACCCCTTAGACATCAGCCCACAGGACTTTAAAACCAAACAGGAGGAAGACAGCAGCCTGCGGAAATGCTTCGAAGCCGTTAACAAAGAGGTCAGGACCAGGTTTGCTTATATATTGTTCTTCACGAACGACGGAATCCTCTATCGCAAGTACACCCTTCACTCTAAGAGGCAGCTTGTGGTACCAAGGTGCCTCCGACAATTTGTTATGAAAATGGCCCACGAAGGCATCCTTTCGGGTCATCAGGGAATTAAACGAACTACCGACCGGGTACTCGAAGAGTTCTACTGGCCAGGGGTTCAGTCAGACATCACACGATTTGTTAAATCTTGTGATATATGTCAAAGAACTATTCCCAAGCACTTGGTGGGTCGTGTACCTCTCGGCAACACTCCTATAATTGACACCCCTTTCAAGAGAGTAGCCATTGATATAGTGGGTCCATTATCACCGATGTCAGAGGGCGGAAACAAGTACGTACTGACAATGGTGGATAAGGCAACGCGTTATCCCGATGCTGTAGCATTGCCGAGCATCGAGACGGAGAAAGTCGCCGAGGCACTTCTGAAGCTGTTTTCTCGTGTAGGTGTCCCACGGGAGATAATCAGTGACAGAGGCACGTCATTCTCGTCACGCCTAATGAAGAGCTAAGCCGACTTCTCTCCTTCAAACAATTGCCAAAAACCCCATATCATCCAATGGCTAATAATCTTGTACAGAGGTTCAACGGCACCCTGAAACAAATGATAAGAAAGATGTGTCAGGAGTGTCCGAAGAAATGGGACCGGTACCTGGCGCCCTTACCCTTCGCTTATCGCGAAGTTGCCCAGTCGAGCTTAGGCTTCTCTCCGTTCGACTTGCTCTACGGCCATTACGTCAGAGGTCCCCTGGCGATAATAAAAGAGTTATGGGCCGCTGATCATCTTGATGATGATGTAAAAACATCCTACGGGTACGTAGTCGAACTGCGGAATCGTCTTGAAGACACCTGCCGTCTAGCAAAGGAGGAGCTTCAGAAAGCGAAGATAGTACAAAAGAAGCATTATGACCAAAAGGCCAGACCACGTCAATTATCCCCTGGAGACAAAGTTCTGCTTCTGCTTCCATCGGATACCAACAAATTGGTTCTGACGTGGAAGGGACCCTTTAATGTCATTGAGAAGAGAAACGATGTCGACTATTTAATTGACCTCGGTACCAGAAGCACGCTATTTCATATAAACCTACTGAAAAAGTATGAGGAACGGCCGCCTGCACCACCGCATGAAGCATCAGCTGTTTGCCAGGAGGATGACACCGAAAGCGACGAGTTATTATGCGTTCCATTCCAACGAAAGGAATACTTCACCCAGTCTCATACGCAAGCCGTATACTGCAACCATGCGAAGCTGCTAACTCTACAGTGGAGCGAGCGGCCCTGCCTTTTACGTGGTCGGTCCGGAAACTTCATATCGTCTTATTCGGACGCACATTCATTCTACAGAGTGACCACAAACCGCTTGTGTACGTCACGTCAGCCAAGCATGTGAACAGCTGCGTGTTACGGTGGAGCCTCATCTTTATGGAAGTGCGTAGATTACATGGGCCGTTGGCCAACCCTGTGAGCATCGTCTGTATGAAGAATTGATGTTCAGTGATATTAATTGCTTAAGATGTAAACCTTACAGCGCGATACAAGTATCATGACGCTTTACTTCTGTGACTTGTTTCTTTTTTTTCTGGTGTGTACTTTTGTGACCGAATGTGCCGAGTGTGCGGGGCTCGGAACTGCTATAGTGTGCAGCGGTGCTTACGTGTGTGTTTCTGGCAGCGAACCAACGTGCCCCCAGTGCCCCCAAGTTCTTCTACTGGAAGAACTTTCTTAAGTGGGGGGTGATGTGATGTAGTAGCTTTAAAAAATGCGAGCATCAGCAGACGACAGCGCCACATCACCTGGAAGACGAGAAGAATGAAGAGGCATGGCAGCGCGCCCATTGAAAAAAGAAGAGGAGACGCTCGCGGAGAACGAAGCCGTTAGGACGCCGGCAAGACGACGCAAGGGAGCCTAGGGCGAACCCGCAACTACGCGCGAGGTTCGAAAGGCCGAGTTCCTGTCCTCGAGCCATTGACGTCCTCGGGGCACGGCGTGTCGGCGTGGCCAAGCACGAGTTCTCGGTGAGTGGTCCTGTGGACATCTCCGGTACGGCGAGCGCCCTCGAAAGACCGGAGCTGCTGACCACGTCCACCGAGCCGACGGCGCTGACAGTGTGCGGCTACGCCTAGACCTGGGAATGCCCCTTACCGTGGTATGCTGACCTGGAACCCAAGCGACGACAGCATCCGAGCACGCAACGGGTCCACCTTCAAGGCACCGGGCTACGGCACAGACTGTGAGACTGTTTTCTCCTTTGTTTCGTGTGTGAACTGCGTGCGTGTACGACTTATGGTACTGTATGTGCAATAGTTTTTTTTGTTCGTCCAATATAACTTCCGTTAGTTTTCCTCACTGTCTCCATCTTCCTCGCGTCACACGCCTTGCTATGTGACGAACCTAACACACGACATATCTGGCGTCCGCGCGACAGGACTACTCTTATTACATCTAAGGAGAGTATCACATCGCATATGTGTGCGACGGTCGATGATGGAGGCAGATAAGCTGACGGCGATCGGAAAGGAATTGGGGTTAAGCGGCTCAGCACTAAAAGAATGGATGGACCAAGAACGCGCACGCGAAAAAGAGGCACGTGACGCTCGTCTGGCTGAACGAAATGCGGAAAAGAAGCCGAGGCAGAGGCAGTCACTAGATTACAAGCAGAGAAAGAAGTTCTTGAGCTCAAGTTAAAGTTGCATCAGTTAGGTGCGACAGCAGGTAGCACAACTACTGGGCAGCTTACCGAGGGTGCGCCCGTAGGCTCCACGCAGAGCTACCGAGGTCCACATAAACTCATCCTAGCCTTTAACGAGGAACGCGATGAGCTGGACGCATATATACAGCGATTTGAGCGCGTCGCTACTAGTCAAGATTGGCCGCAAGACAAATGGGCCCTATCACTAAGCCTTTGCTTGACCGGAGAAGCCTTGAGTGTAGTTGGTAGGATGGCACCAGAACATGCCACAGACTACGTAACGTTGAAGAAAACGCTACTACAACGCTTCAGGTACACAGAAGAAGGCTATCGGACAAAATTTCGATCAGCAAAACCAGATAATTCTGAAACGGGCACGCAGTTTGCCGGGCGTCTATTAGGTTATTTTGACCATTGGCAAGAAATGGCCAAGACAGACCGGACCTACGATGCTCTGCGAGACAAAATTGTCTCGGAGCAGTTTCTCGCACAATGCCATGCGAAACTCGCTGTATTTCTTAAAGAAGGAAACTGTGAAAGCCTTGAAAAACTTGCGGAGGCTACAGACCACTACTTGGAGGCCTAGAGGTTGATTAACCTTGGCAAATGTAAAGGCGATATCCTGAGCAAGCCTCCAGGTCAAACTCGAACGTCTGAGCGTCGAGATGACAAAGAGAGACAGCAGTGTTTCCTTTGCAACAAAAAGGGTCACAGAGCTGCTGATTGCTGGACCAACACAAAGGGTCCAGGTACAAAGCCACCCTTTTGTGGGAAATGCCGCCGCACTGGGCATAAAACAGCTGACTGCTCTAAAATGGCCAACAGCGTTGAGAAGGCCTCATGTTCTTTTCAACAAAGAGATGGAGCCAAGATAATTAATTCAGAGTCGAAGGCTTCCCTTTGTGTTCCTTATAGTCCGGAGTGCGAATAAACGCACCCAGCCAAGCTGAAGGAAAAATTGATGCCCACGGGCGACGGTGTACTCGAAGGATATCCCGCAACAGTATTGCGAGATACCGGATGCGATTCAATCATTGTCAGAAGGTCTCTTGTGGCGGATAGCAAGCTGACTGGAAAGCTTTCCTCGATTTGCCTCTTGGATGGACGGTTGATGAAGCTGCCTGAAGCACACGTGGAAATTTTTTCACCGTTCTTCACTGGCAAAACTCGAGCCCTTTGCATGGATACTCCTTTATATTGCTACGTGAAGGAGCGCGAGCGAGCTGACGGGCATGATCGGCTCGCGCAATCGCGTCGCGGGCAAACTCGCTGGTGGACGAGGTGTGAGCTGAGATGACTGTGTCCAGTGGTAAAGTCGGCTCTCTTCCGTACAATAAGTAGAACGGCGAAAAGCCCGCTGTGTCGTGACGGGATGAATTATACGCGAAAGTTGCGTAGGGTAAGGCAAGGTCCCAGTCTCGGTGGTCGGGCGACACGTACATAGCGAGCATATTTGTTAAAGTGCGGTTAAATCGTTCCGTAAGGCCGTTTGTTTGAGGGTGGTAAGCGGTTGTCAGTGTGTGTTGCGTGGAACAAGAACGCAGAATGTCGGCGATGACTTGGGATAAAAATGTACGGCCACGGTCTGTGAGAAGCTGTCTCGGCGCACCGCGAATCAATATAACGTCCCTTAACAAGAAGTCAGCGACGTCGGTTGCACAGCTGGTCGTTAGAGCTCGCGTAATAGCGTAGCGTGTAGCGTAGTCTGTGATAACGGCTATCCATTTGTTTCCCAATGTTGATGTTGGAAAAGGACCAAGCAGGTCTAACCCAACACGGTAAAATGGTTCCGCGGGTATGTCAATTGGTTGAAGATGGCCAGCGGGTAGCAGCGATGGTGTCTTACGACGTTGGCATAGGTCACATGTGGCGACGTATCGGCGTACCGAACGAGCAAGGCCTGGCCAGAAAAAACGGCGCTGGACGCGCTCGTACGTGCGGGACACGCCAAGGTGTCCAGCCGTGGGAGCGTCGTGAAGTTCGGTGAGAACACAGCGGCGCAAATGCTTAGGCACAACAATGAGAAGGTCGGGCCCGTCTAGTCGGAAATTGCGACGGTATAGCACACCCTTTTGAATGACAAAGTAGCGGACGGAAGCATCATTTGTGGAGGATTCCATACGGCTGATGATGTCAAGCAGCTCTGGATCACGCTTCTGTTCTTCCCCAATATTAAGGAAGTCGGACACTGACAAGATAGAGTTCTCCGTGGGCTCGTCAGTGTCCTCAGGATCGTCGACAGGGTACCGGGAGAGGCAATCGGCATTACGGTGTAGGTGGCCAGATTTGTAGACCACCGAATAGGAAAACTCTTGCAGGCGCAAAGCCCAGCGACCAAGGCGGCCTGATGGATCTTTCAGAGAGTTCAGCCAGCAGAGTGCGTGGGGGTCGGTAACTACCGAAAATGGGCGTCCGTATAGATAAGGTCGAAATTTCGCCACCGCCCATACAAGAGCCAAGCACTCACGCTCTGTTATCGAATAGTTACGTTCAGGGGCGGATAGGAGGCGGCTGGCATATGCAATAACGCAATCATGGCCATGTTGTTTCTGAGCCAGCACTGCACCAATGCCATGCCCACTTGCATCTGTACGGATTTCCGTAGGGGCAGCAGGGTTGAAGTGTGCCAGAATCGGAGGGGCAGTGAGAAGAGCGACGAGAGTCGAGAACGCAGAAGCCTCTTCGGAGCCCCAAGAAAACGGGACTTCTTTTTTGAGGAGCTGCGTAAGCGGCCTCGCTATGTGCGCAAAATTTTTCACGAAGCGTTGGAAGTAGGAGCATAGTCCGATAAAGCTGCGTACATCCTTCGCAGATCGTGGTACAGGAAAGTTTTTGACGGCGCTGATTTTTGCCGGGTCTGGTTGGACACCGTTGGCGTCTACTAAATGGCCAAGCACTGTGATTTGATGGCGTCCAAAGTGACATTTGGACGAGTTGAGCTGCAGGCCAGCGCGACGGAAGATTCCCAGGATGGCTGAGAGGCGCTCTATGTGAGTTTAAAATGTTGGTGAAAAGACGATGACGTCGTCCAAGTAGCACAAACATGTGGACCATTTGAATCCTCTGAGCAGGGAGTCCATCATTCGTTCGAAGGTGGCTGGAGCGTTACAAAGGCCGAAGGGCATGACCTTGAACTGATATAGACCATCGGGGGTGATGAATGCCGTCTTTTCACGGTCCATTTCATCTACCTCTATCTGCCAGTAGCCGGAACGAAGGTCTATGGAGGAAAAATAGTGGGACCCATAGAGGCAATCAAGCGCATCATCTATTCGTGGCAGAGGGTAGACGTCTTTTTTGGTAATTTTGTTTAGGTGTCGATAATCCACACAGAAACGCCATGCACCGTCTTTCTTGCGGACTACCACTACAGGAGAAGCCCAAGGACTGCAAGATGGCTCAATGATGTCCTTGGCGAGCATTTTGTCGACCTAACTTTGGATGATGTGACGCTCGGCCGCCGACACCCGATATGGGCGCCTATGAATAGGATGCTCATTACCAGTGTTTATGTGGTGGCTCATACCGGTAGCTTTCCCCAACGGACGGCCGCTGATGTCAAAAACGTCGATGTAGGACAGCAGAACCCGGTGGAGCTCTTCAGTCTGCTGCGGTGTTAAGTTGGAAGCGATCATCGAAGTAATAGCGCTGTCGGAGCAAGTGGCAGACTGATGTTGAGCGTGGGGTTCAGAAGGGGCGGCCATCGCAAAAACATCTACCGCATTGTCTTCCAAGGTGCAGAGCAACGCCAAAGAGATCCCTTGCGGCAAAACTTGAGGTGTCAAGCTAAAGTTGACAACTGGGAGGCACGTAGAATTTCCTGCGACGGACAGAATGGTGTGCGCTAATGTAATGCCACGGCTTATGAGAACATCGGTGATAGGGGTCAGAACATAGTCACCGTCGGGAACTGGTGGTATTGAGACGAGCTCTATGTAGGTCAGTGTCTGTGGAGGGAGGCGCGCGTGTCCCGTTGTGCAGAGGCGACTCGGCCGTTGTGTAAGAGGTTCTGTTGCGGGCAAGTGTAGACAGAGCGTACTGGTCGAACAGTCTATGAGGGCAGAATGCGCTGATAGGAAGTCGAGGCCTAAGATTACGTCGTGGGGGCATTTATCAAGGACGGTGAAGAGAACAACTGTGTGTCGATCCGCAATGCTCACACGAGCGGAGCGCATTCCAACGATAGATGCTATGCCACCATCCGCAACACGGACGAACTGGGTGGTCGCAGGTGTGAGAACCTTCTTGAGCTTGCGGCGAAAATCACTCGTCATCACGGAAAGTTGGGCGCCGGTGTCGACAAGAGCAGCGACATGTAGGCCGTCTACTTGTACGTCTATGAGGTTCCGTTTTGTCGGTATCGTCAAAAGAGGATTTTCGGTCAGTCCGAGCGATGCAGCGCCACCTCCGGGGGCTGCAACGTTTAGTTTTCCGTCGAACCTCGTGGGAAGGCGGGGGAAGATGGTCGGCGGGGCTGTGGAGAACGAGACTGGCGACGTTGGGGGGATAGAGAGCGGGAGTAGCGGTGTTCAGAAGCAGGTTCCCGGGCCAAATGGTCGCGGCTGGTCTCATGGCGATAGGCAGGACGTGCATATAAGGGACGAGAGGACGATTGTGCAGGAGGACCCCAGCGACTTCTGCAATGGCGAGAAATGTGCCCGATTCTGTGACACGAGAAGCATATCGGCTTGTCATCGTGTGTTCGCCATGCGGACGGATTACGGAACGTTGAGGGAGAGCCGGTCGGGAAGGGACGTGCTGGCGTGTATCGGGGCTGGTAGTCGGTGCGGGTAGGCGGTGAGATAGAGTGAATTCCCAAGCTGACGATTTCCTGCCGGACGACTGCTTGAATGAGAGGCAACGTAATTGGCGGAGAGGGGTCAGGGGACGTTGTTCCCACCTTAGCTGGAGCAGCCGCTTCAAGCTCCCGCCTGACGATTCGCGTCAAGTTGTCACAGGTGTCTGGTGGATGATATGTGTCGAGACATGAGTACGTCGCAGTGGTGTTCGGGAGGCGCTGGAACTGATGGGAGATGCGTCTGCTTTAGCTTGTTGGAACCGGCGGCATTCTTGAATGATCGCATCAACAGACGACACATTGTTGAACACCAACAAGTTGAACGCATCGTCGGCGATACCCTTTAGGATATGGGCAACTTTTTCAGGCTCAGACATATTTTCTTCAGCTTGGCGGCATAGTGAAAGGACAGCCTGAATATAACCGATGTAGGGCTCCGTGGAAGATTGTGCGCGAGTCGACAACTCATTTTTCGCAGCTTCACGACGACCAGAGATGTTGCCAAAAAGCTCACGGATCTTTGCCTTGAAGCTGTCCCAGCATGTTATGTCATGCCCGTGGTTATCAAACCAAACACGAGAGGTTCCATCGAGATAAAAGATGACGTTTGCCAGCATAAGAGTGGGATCCCACCTGTAAGTGGCGCTGACGCGTTCGTAGAGGCGTAGCCACTGGTCGACGTCGGAACCCTCGCTGCCCGAGAACACGCCGGGGTCTTTGAGCGCGGGAAGCGTCACGAACGTTGATGCGGGCGCTGGGTTGACAGGTCGGGCAGAAGGGGGAGCGACAGGAGAGGATGTAGCCGAGTCTTGGGTGGTCATGTTGTAAGCCGCGAGGGAGCGTCCGCTTCGGAGTTCTGTGGCGAGGACGAGGATCGCACAACTCCACCAAATATGTTACGTGAAAGAGACTGACTCAGAGGGGTAGCCACCGATGTATTTACGGCCGGTTAGGCGAGCAGCGCCAGCCACACAGATTAGCTCGTGCCAGTCTATTTGCTTCGTCTTCTTCAGCTCCATGCACTGGCACGTAGCAATATGATGTTCTCTTGGGAAATGTGGAAGGCGTTCGAGATGCTCACAATCCTGATAACGATTGGAAGAGCCGTCTTTACACCCAGAACACTGCAGAAGAGTATTCTGGCGCAGAAAAACCCGGTTCTGCACACGGACCCTTGTATGCAAAGACTTCAACATCGGCTGCAAGGAAAACAGGTGTCAAAACAAAAGTTGCTGCAGTAAACCGACAGGCAGAAAATCCACATCTACTTCCGGCTCCAGTTATCAACCCCTTAGACATCAGCCCACAGGACTTTAAAACCAAACAGGAGGAAGACAGCAGCCTGCGGAAATGCTTCGAAGCCGTTAACAAAGAGGTCAGGACAAGGTTTGCTTATATATTGTTCTTCACGAAAGACGGAATCCTCTATCGCAAGTGCACCCTTCACTCTAAGAGGCAGGTGAATCAGGTTGTGGTACCAAGGTGCCTCCGACAATTTGTTATGAAAATGGCCCACGAAGGCATCCTTTCGGGCCATCAGGGAATTAAACGAACTACCGACCGGGTACTCGAAGAGTTCTACTGGCCAGGGGTTCAGTCAGACATCACACGATTTGTTGAATCGTGTGATATATGTCAAAGAACTATTCCCAAGCACTTGGTGGGTCGTGTACCTCTCGGCAACACTCCTATAATGGACACCCTTTTCAAGAGAGTAGCCATTGATATAGTGGGTCCATTATCACCGATGTCAGAGGGCGGAAACAAGTACGTACTGACAATGGTGGATATGGCAACGCGTTATCCCGATGCTGTAGCACTGCCGAGCATCGAGACTGAGAAAGTCGCTGAGGCACTTCTGAAGCTGTTTTCTCGTGTAGGTGTCCCACGGGAGATAATCAGTGACAGAGGCACGTCATTCTCGTCACGCCTAATGAAGGAGCTAAGCCGACTTCTCTCCTTCAAACAATTGCCAAAAACCCCATATCATCCAATGGCTAATAATCTTGTACAGAGGTTCAACGGCACCCTGAAAAAATTATAAGAAAGATGTGTCAGGAGTGTCCGAAGAAATGGGACCGGTACCTGGCGCCCTTACTCTTCGCTTATCGCGAAGTTGCCCAGTCGAGCTTAGGTTTCTCTCCGTTCGACTTGCTCTACGGCCGTTACGTCAGAGGTCCCCTGGCGATAATAAAAGAGTTATGGGCCACTGATCATCTTGATGATGATGTAAAAACATCCTACGTGTACGTAGTCGAACTGCGCAATCGTCTTGAAGACACCTACCGTCTAGCAAAGGAGGAGATTCAGAAAGCGAAGATAGTACAAAAGAAGCATTATGACCAAAAGGCCAGACCACGTCAATTATCCCCTGGAGACAAAGTTCTGCTTCTGCTTCCATCGGATACCAACAAATTGGTTCTGACGTGGAAGGGACCCTTTAATGTCTGTGAGAAGAGAAACGATGTCGACTATTTAATTGACCTCGGTACCAGAAGCACGCTATTTCATATAAACCTACTGAAAAAGTATGAGGAACGGCCGCCTGCACCACCGCATGAAGCATCAGCTGTTTGCCAGGTGGATGACACCGAAAGCGACGAGCTATTATGCGTTCCATTCCAACGAAAGGAATACTTCACCCAGTCTCATACGCAAGCCGTATACTGCAACCATGCGAAGCTGCTAACTCAACAGTGGAGCGAGCGGCCCTGCCTTTTACGTGGTCGGTCCGGAAACTTCATATCGTCATATTCGGACGCACATTCATTCTACAGAGTGACCACAAACCGCTTGTGTACGTCACGTCAGTCAAGCATGTGAACAGCTGCGTGTTACGGTGGAGCCTCATCTTTATGGAAGTGCGTAGATTACATGGGCCGTTTGCCAACCCTGTGAGCATCGTCTGTATGAAGAATTGATGTTCAGTGATATTAATTGCTTAAGATGTAAACCTTACAGCGCGATACAACGCTTTAGTTCTGTGACTTGTTTCTCTTTTTTCCGGTGTGTACTTTTGTGACCGAATGTGCCGAGTGTGCGGGGCTCGGAACTGCTATAGTGTGCAGTGGTGCTTACGTGTGTGTTTCCGACAGCGAACCAACGTGCCCCCAGTGCCCTCAAGTTCTTCTACCGGAAGAACTTTCTTAAGTGGGGGGTGATGTGATGTAGTAGCTTTAAAAAATGCGAGCATAAACAGACGACAGCGCCACATCACCTGGAAGACGCGAAGAATGAAGAGGCATGGCAGCGCGCCCATTGAAAAAAGAAGAGGAGACGCTCGCGGAGAACGAAGCCGTTCGGACGCCGGCAAGACGACGCAAGGGAGCCTAGGGCGAACCCGCAACTACGCGCGAGGTTCGAAAGGCCGGGTTCCTGTCCTCGAGCCATTGACGTCCTCGGGGCACGGCGTGTTGGCGTGGCCAAGCACGAGTTCTCGGTGAGTGGTCCTGTGGACATCTCCGGTACGGCGAGCGCCCTCGAAAGACCGGAGCTGCTGACCACGTCCACCGAGCCGACGGCGCTGACAGTGTGCGGCTACGCCTAGACCTGGGAATGCCCCTTACCGTGGTATGCTGACCTGGAACCCCAGCGACGACAGCATCCGAGCACGCAACGGGTCCACCTTCAAGGCACCGGGCTACGGCACAGACTGTGAGACTGTTTTCTCCTTTGTTTCGTGTGTGAACTGCGTGCGTGTACGACTTATGGTACTGTATGTGCAATAGTTTTTTTTGTTCGTCCAATATAACTTCCGTTAGTTTTCCTCACTGTCTCCATCTTCCTCGCGTCACACGCCTTGCTATGTGACGAACCTAACACACGACACATACCCTGTGGCACATAGCCACTTCACACGTCCATCTACCTGTACGTCTGTCTGCCAGTCTGTCTGTCTGTCCGTCCATGCGTCCGTTCGTGCGTCAATCTGAAGAACACTCAAAGTACCGCCATCTCGAATACCCTGGGCACAGAGCCGCTTTACACGTCCGTCTACCTGTCCGTCTGTCTGCTAGTCTGTCTGTATCTCCGTCCACATGCGTCCGTCCGTGCGTCAATCTAGAGAACACTCAAAGTACTGCCATCTCGAATACCCTGTGGCACATGGCCGCTTTACGCGTCCGTCTACCTGTCCGTCCGTCGTCTGCTAGCCTGTCTGTATCTCTGTCCATGCATCCGTCCGTGCGTCCATCTAGAGAACACTGAGTACCGCAATCTCGCGCGTCGTATACCCTGTGGCACATACCCGCTTTACGCGTCCGTCTACCTGTCCGTTTGTCTGCCAGTCTGTCTGTCTGTTCATCCATGCATCCGTCCGTGCGTCCATCTGGAGAACACTCAACGTACCGCCATCTCGCATACCATGTGGCACATACCCACTTTATACGTCTGTCTACCTGTCCGTCGTCTGCCAGTCTGTCTGTCTCTCCGTGCATGCGTCCGTTCTTGCGTCAATCTAGAGAACACTCTCAGTACCGCCATCTCGCGCGTCGTATACCCTGTGGCACATAGCCACTTTACACGTCTGTCTACCTGTCCGTCTGTCTGCCAGCCTGTCTGTCTGTTCGTCCATGCGTCCGTCCGTGCGTCCATCTAGAGAACACTCTGAGTACCACCATCTAACGCGTGTACACCCTGTGAAACATAGCCACTTTACACGTCTGTCTACCTGTCCCTGTGTCTGCCAGCCTGTCTGTCTGTTTATCAGTGCATCCGTCCGTGCGTCCATCTAGAGAACACTCATAGTACCGCCATCTCGCATACCCGGTGTCATATACCCGCTTTACGCGTCCGTCTACCTGTCCGTCTGTCTGCCAGCCTGTCTGTCTGTTCGTCCATGCGTCCATCCGTGCGTCCATCTAGAGAACACTCCGAGTACCAACATCTAACGCGTCGTATACCCTCTGGCACATAGCCACTTTACACATCTGTCTACCTGTCCCTCTGTCTGCAAGCCTGTCTGTCTGTCTGTCTGTCCATGCATCCATCCGTAGGTACATCTAGAGAACACTGAAAGTACCGCCATCTTGCACACCCTGTGGCACATAGCCGCTTTACTCGTCCGTCTACCTGTCCGTCTGTCTGCCAGTCTGGCTGTCTGCTCCTCTATGCGTCCGTCCGTGCGTCCGTATAGAGAACACTCTGAGTACTGCCATCTCGCGCGTCGTATACCCTGTGGTACGTACCATCTTTACGCATCCGTCCACCTCTCTGTTTGTCTGCCAGTCTGTCTGTCTGTTCGCCCATGCGTCCATCCGAGCGTCCTTCTACATAACACTGGAAGTACCACCATCTCGCATACCCTGTGGCACATAGCCGCTTTACTCGTCCGTCTACCTGTCCGTCTGTCTGGCACTCTGTCTGTCTGTCTGTCCGTCGGTGCGTCCATCCGTCCATCCATCTAGA
>WOVY01009102.1:0-16307 GCA_013436015.1 Rhipicephalus annulatus | reverse complement strand
AAGTGTATACGGGCTTCAAGAACATCTTGACATACTCATCACGTGAGCAATACTTGCCCGGCAATAACTGACTTCTCTCTGAAAAGAATAGAGCGTTTCACATTTCCGGTATAAAAAGGTTGGCACTATCGGCAACCCTCATGTAAAACAATTTACTAGCTACATAGCTAGTACTGACCAAAGCACATAGACTTGAGAGTGTGCAAAAAAGGCATTCATTTTGTGAATGTAAAATATTTTGCTCAATATATTGTAAGGTTTGTTTCCAATTGAAAAATATCATTTATTTTATTTCAGTCACAATAACAAGGTATCATCTCTGTTTCTGAGTGAAAAAAAAAATGAATTGATTCTATTTCATTAACAACATTAAGGTATCAACTCTCTTCCTTTTAAGGTGAAAGTGACATCAAAGATATTTAGTAGCTCTCACCCTGCAAACTTCAAACAGAACTAAAGAGAAAGAACACAATTTTTTAATGAAGCTTCACCTTAGAAGAATCAACTACCTCCATGATAAGCGCCCTACTAGGGTTTAAATGTTTTTTCACTTTTCCAATCTTTGACCAGCAGACTTTAACTGGAGATAACACCAGCTATATAATTTGCAGAGGCTTTAATGAATGCCAGTAGTTTGCACTGTCTTCGTATTCCTTTTTTTCATCCGTGCGTCTACATTTTGCTGCAAATACTCAACGGCATGTAGCACCGCATTGTCACTTTAATACCAGGAATCGTCTCTTTAATGCAGCTGTATTGGTTCATGACAAAAAGGTATCTTTTTTTCTGATTTCAATAGATTGTTTTTCTAATTTTGGTGTTCTTGGCACTTCTCAATCTTATCGCACAGGTAATAAGTAGTTGCATGTATCAGTGTCACTTACCAGTGTTGCTTGAGCACACTATTCGAACTGTGAGAAGATAGCTGGACGTGGTTAAAAGCACCCTAGTACGGTTTGTATCTCTCAATTACTCATGCAGGCTAGTACTAGATAGCAAAGTATTAAAGCACGGACGAAATTGATATGTTGTCGAAATGTTCCTCATGCCTGTGCAGCTAGTACTCACCAATAGGACGCATTGCTTCAAGGTATAAACACGGGCAAGTACAGAGTCCAGCAACTACATCAAAAAAGCCCCCTAAACCGCCTTTTGGCAACAAATACAGTTTCTTAGAATAAAAGCGGTGCAGAACACTTCGCGCCGATGGATGCAATGATGGTATGTGACGGCCATATTTGTATAAATTTCTGGAGGTTGTCTGCGTCGCAAATGGTTACTTTCGTCTAATTTATTGTGGACGGAGAAAACACTATGTTTTTGCATAAGATTCTGTGAGTGATTGTGGTTTAGGTCAAACTTCCTTGTGCAGGAAATAAACGCAGCAAAAAATCTAGAGACTGATAGCTAAACCCTTGGAATGACAAAGAAGTGACCTAGAAACAACAATCATCACCAAACTCCTACAATCACACAATTTATATAAAATTGCGTTGAATCACATAGGATAAATCAGATATGTCTTCAGAATGATCATGATACCATATAGTTAGGTAAACACTTTTTTACGGGGACAATAGGGACAAGAAAGACTCGCTACACTCGCGAGTGAATTTGTTTCAGAAAAAAATACTTCGTATAAACCAACCCACGCCCCTCCCTCTTCTCTTCCCGAGCGACACAAAAATAAATAAGGGTAATTAAAAAGTTATCCAACAGCAAATTTGGCAGACCTATTGATGAAATTATCGCGGCACGTTTAGACATGAGCCTAACAGTTCATGCACTCTTATCCGCGATACATTTTTTGGGGCACACTCATGCGATCAAAATGAAACCTGTGCATGCCCGTTTTGTCTCTGTCGTGCCTTTAATAAATTGTGCTACTTACACCCATATGGTGTAATGACTGGTCACCAACTAGCCCAGCTGTCAATCTTAATGAACTTCCAAATGATCCAGTTTCGCTGGGTCGGAGCTAACGCGGCTAAGTGAAAGCTTCGGCATTTTTGTTTTCATGAACCACTTTACAGATAGAACATCAGACCACATTATGCGACCATCCGTGATGAAGCAGACTTGGTATGTTGTTTTTCCTATGTCTGGCGTACATTGAGCAATAAAGAAGTCTAGTATTTTTTTCGCATTCCGCCACCGATAAAATGCAGTGTCGAGGGACCCAATTCTAGCCAGTAAGTAGAAGATACCATGTCTAAAATGATCGAAAAACTTAAGGCACTGCTCCGCTCCCGCCGGCTTAGCGACCCTAGAACTAGTTTGTACTACCCTGCTATTTTATACAGGAAGCTGGAGATGTTTACGCGTCAGCTTTTGACATCGGAAGTGATGAAAGTAACGGCAAGAACGCTGCGAAAAATCACGCTGGTTGTACGAATTTCTTCGAGAGCCATTGTATCACTATTTGTTAGGACAAGAGAACACAGAACAAGCTTTGTTGAGCTCTGTAATGACAGTGATCAGAAGACGCGTGTGCATAGAAGCAGGTAATAATTTACAAATAAGGGATTTGGTCAGCCAAAAGAATGAAACGTCTGGGGTTGCTGAAGATTGAGCTGGTTGGTACCCATTTCTGGACATAAAATTTCTTACATCTTTCTTTTGTTTATGCTTAGGTGGAATGATACAAACGCTCATGCTGTAAATCAGTGCCGCAGTAGTAAAAATGCGAAGGAAAATTACCCTTTTTCCTACGCTTTGTACTTTACTTGCGCAGTTTCTGAATTATTAGCTCCGAGTTTCCGTGTTTATTTTGTAATGAAAGTTTTATCTCTACGTATTTGGTTCATGTCAGTGCGGTCGTGCGTGTTCAAGTATGGTATCGTACCACTTTACTAAAGAATCTAGTAATGTGGATGGCTTGTGCTAAACCAATACCCGAGAGGATGGTAGGAGTAGCCTTACTGTCAAAGTCCACGTGCGTATATAAGTCTAGAAGCAAGCATCTGCTCTTGTACTAATTTGATGATGATGATGATGATGATGATGACATTGATGATGATGATGATCTCAGATGAGTGGCGCTCACCCACAGATGGGGATGGGCCAATAACTGGGCGGCAGGACACTTAAATGAAACTAAAACCAATCTGAAAAATTAGTTTAGAGATCAAATTGCGAATAACAAAAATGATTGCTGAGCAAGCGGTCAAACCATCTCTTGTTCCTGACAGCCGTAGCTACGAATTTTAACTAAAGATCTGAAAGGTCACGTTTTATTAGCACGGTAATCCTTTTCAGAGAGTTTACAGGGAGAAAGAACGGAAGAGGCAATATTTTCAGCGTGTGTTAACATTTTTTGAGATCTTAAGAATCTCAAGAGTCCTTTTCTTTACTCTAGAAAGACAAGCAAATCGCTTCATATTATAGTTATATTTTACGGTACTTATTGTGCGCTTGAAGTGTGCTGCTGCAAATTTATTATCATACCAATTTTTGGACATTAGTTAACCAGCAGTTGTTTTCATGCAGCTTTACGTTTTTTATAGTTCCTCATGCACGCTTTATTCCACCAGGGACTAAAACAACCACCTGTGGCCGAGTTTAATTTAAAAGTTGTGTCTTTTACTGATCTTTTGAACACTGCACAGTGACTCATAGCCCTTATGTCACCTTGCATGTCCTTGCGACGAATAAAAGTAACCGTCAAGTCTTTTTCTAATTGTTTTATAGTTTAGAAATAAGCCGACCTCTTCGGGGGCAAGTATCCTCGGAAAGGACATAACTAATTGGCAAGTGATCACTGTTAGTAGCACAGTCTAAAGTTCACCACAAACATATATTTAGAGATGAGCTTGAAAATGCCAAGGCTATTAGAGATTTAAAGAGACCTCAGACAAAAGTAGCAGTGTGCGAATTTGAACAAGATTAATTCTTGTCGACAGCCCATTCCCACAAGCGTTTTCAGCTTAAATCTGTTTTGGAACCCCAAGCCACATGATGTGAATTGAAGTCTGCAGTAGTTAATATATCCTTTCTGCAGGCAGATAACATGTCATCTAGATTTTATATGTCTTGCACTGGGGCCGGCAATATGCGTTTACAAACAAAAGAGAGAACTGTCGGGTAGTAATATGTCTACTATATTAATTTCACAATCTGGAGCCATACACTGATATGGAGCTTTGTGACTGAACTTAGTTGATATCAAGGCACCAAGTCCATCACCTCTACTACGTCTGTCCAATCAAAATATGTGATACTTTGTTAGGTAGAACTCCTGGCCGGTTGAAAGCCAGCCTTCTTGCAGTGATTTAAACATCCGGAGAAAGTTGTGAAGAAAGGTATTATAGGCCTTTGGCTGCAGAAACAATTGATCTACAATATCACTGTTATATGGTTAGTGAACATATTTTGATGACAAAACAATAGCAGAAACTGCTTGGTCTAAAATGTCGTTTGGCAAGATGTCTTTCTTTGACTGGTTCTCAAAGAATTCTGACTTGGAATTTTTTATTTCGAATTATGCGAAGAACGTTTTTATGTGGGAGATGGTTAGATCATTTTCTTCTGTAGTTTTGGAAGTCACTGCCTTAGGAGAAACTGATCGCTGACGTGCTGTCGCACTGTCTATCTCTGTACGCTGGATACCACTTATGCGTGATAGTCCCGATCTCGCGTATATTCTACACCGAGAATTTGGGATGGTTGATTTGAAAACAATTGTGCCAACCTTTCCAAAAAATTTATTGCGAGCCCCGCCACGGTGGTCTAGTGACTAACGTACTCGGCTGCTTACCCGCAGGTCGCGGGATCGAATCCCGGCTGCGGCGGCTGCATTTCCGATGGAGGCTGAATTGTTGTAGGCCCGTGTGGTCAGATTTCGGTTCACGTTAAAGAACCCCAGGTGGTAGAAATTTCCGGAGCCCTCCACTACGGCATCTCTCATAATCATATGGTGGATTTGGGACGTTAAACCCCACATATAATTCAATCAAGGTTTATTGCGAGGCGTTCCACTGCTTTTTCTGTTGCCTTCTCTATGGCCTCTGCGATATATTTTACGAAAGATGTATCCATGGCGGTGGCATTCCACACTGAAACGCCTGCGTGTCCTTTGGATCTCTCCTGCATCTCTGCCACTGCTTTTCTCCGAGAGCACCGCTTGCGTTTTACAATATCCAATATAGCAAGCTCCCTTCTTTTTTTGCTGCACAATCTGCGGAGTGTACAGGGTGCGCCCCATAACATACGCAGCACCGCGCTTTCACAGAGCTGCACCCCCGGCTGTAATTATCCTCTCTACGTCGGTGGCATCTAATAACTGATCGGCACCCTTTGACGGTTTGTCCATATCACCAACATTTCAAACACTGTACGGGATTGGGGTAAAGTGGCTCTACCTTAAGGATCAGTGACCATGTCTAAGGTCGAACTGTATCACCAATTCCTTTGGGGATTTACTGTATTCAATTCTACAGGTTCACCTATACAATGAAATTAGACCCACCACCAAAAACTAATCGACTATTTCTGCAGGCATCAGGGTTGTGTCTTTACCGCGGACTAATCCTTTCCAGCCTGCGAGGTGTGCCGGAATGAACAGGCTCACCGGATGTGCTGCAAACTCGAAACATTGCAGAAGCTCACGATTGCATTCTTCATCTGCGGAACACCACATGATGCCTACACGACCAAACTGGCGGAGCTCGATGATCTGCTGGAAATGCGAAGTGGCTTTCAGAAGCCCCACTTGGATCGTCTTTAGGCTTTTCATCGGGATAGTGTCCCCATCGGTAGGTACCAGAGCCACAGGGACACTGCTCGCCCCACTGCGAAACAAATAGACCATCGGCCAATCCTTGACTGGCGTGGAAGCTAACCAAAGGGAGTGCCCTTGACCGGGAGATGAAAGTGACATCAAGATTGAACGACTCGCTTCAACTCAGAAAAACCGATACAGTTAACAAAATAACGAACTCTCAAGGAGCAATAAGGATACTGCCGCTCGACCCTAACCTCAGACAGCAAGCTCACTTCAGCAAGGGGTACCCATGGTAATTTAATACTTTGTTCAGTATAGTAGCTGAAAATTTGTTTTCGAACCACCTACTCTGTTATGCGGCTTTATAGACATTCAAAAGATTTTGACTTGTTAGGGATACCAGTAGTTGAGTAGAATTTTCTTCGCCGACCGACACTGCTAACATTTGCATACACTAAAGCCGATATCTTTAAACATTTTGCAGCTATAGAGCATTTGTACAAAAAAAAACGAATCATTATCAATCAAAGCAGCGCGCAGCTGAAAAGACACAATGTATCCAATGTTGCAACCTACATGATTTGTAGTATTCGAGTCAGTAGGTTGGAAGTGTAGAAACTACGGATAGATGAAGGTATTGGTTAGATGGTAAAATGAACGTAATAGAATATTATGACATTTTTTTAGGTCTGAGGGTACCATGTCGGTGATTTCTCACAGGGTGGGTGCCCTCCTAAGAGAGTACAAACTTCGTTCTACCGAGTATAAGGTCAGAACTGCGCTTGTACCTATTTAGGCGTTAGGTGCCTCGCGCAGCAGTTCTCTGCCTTCCACAGCTACGGCGGATGCTCAACTATTTCACCAAGGCTGTGGTGGATTAGGCTATTTGCACAGATGCCCCAACAGTACTTTATCCGGCTACCTTTTGAGATGAGTAAGCAGCAACAACCGAGCACCAGGTCAGCGTACTCCTGTACTCATTCGAAAAAATCGGCGTGTACCTGGTTGGTACTACAAGTTGGTCGATACAACAATTGGTTGGTACTACAAAAACCGCAAGTCGGGGTTTTCGGATGACAATGTGATTTTTAGTAACTCTTACAACCAGTTACAGGAACTGATCAGAGAGCACACCATATGCTGACTGTGGGGAAGGTTAAAATTTCACCGTAGGGAAGACTAAAATTTGCTGCGACCTAATTTGTGTAGAGGCCTGGTTATGCAAACTAAATGATATAACACATCGTTATGCTTGTTAGCTTACGTTGACAAAGCACTGTGCGCCCCGTATATCGGAAAAAAATAGAAAACAATCCTATTAATTGCATAGAGCAGTGCTACCAGGCGATGCACGCTATGATGTACACTTTTACCGATTCCCCTTAGGTTTATTCAAGACAATTTGGGGAAAACAAACCTTATCATATGAAATGCCTTGTCTACTTGACGACAATAGCTGTGCCATAAACTTTTAAACAGAGTGATGAGAAAAGCAGTCTAAAGAAAAAAAATTAAAATGTAGTTCCTATATTTTTCATTTTTCGTTTGGTGTGATGAGTGCTGAGTTTAACATTAAATTTTAACGTGATATTTCAGTTATGCTTTCTGCTTGTTAAGTTAGTGTATCTTAAAAAGATATTTTAAAAAGTGTATTTTAAAAAGAAACTACCACCACGTATGAAGTCTTGGTAGTCTTGATTGCGACAGCGTTTAATTGAGGAAAGACCTCGCAAAACGAATGGGCAGAGCCAGTACACAGACGATGACGATGAAAATGACCCAGAGTGGCAATGAGGACAAAGAGACAAGCGCATGATGGTGATTGTGATCATGCAAGGATGAGGACGATGTAAGTAACAAATGCCCACAATATACATATAATATATATATATATATATATATATATATATATATATATATATATATATCAACAATAGCTTCGGTTGCCGCAAGGTTGTAAGTATGAAAGTAGATGTGCTTTCACATAACATCTGTTTACTTAGACGACGTTTCGACGAGAGCCTCAAAATTTTTAAGGCATAACAATATACGGGGCCCATTGGTATTCGTCCACGCAGCATTACGCCTTGGAAAAGATGGGCCTCCCGTCAAAAACGACAGTTAAAAAACAGTTATGATGTCGAATTTAATACTAATATATATATATAAATATATATATATATATATATATATATATATATATATACATATATATATATATATATATATATATAGATATATATATTGTGGGCATTTGACTTGCATCGTCCTCATCCCTGCATGATCACAATCACCATCAACCGCTTGTCTCTCTGTCCTCATTGCCACTCGGGGTCATCATTATCGTCATCGTCTGTGTACTGGCTCTGCCCGTTCGTTTTGCGAGGTCTTTCCTCAATTATTCGCTGTCGCAACCAAGACTACCAAGACTTCATACGTGGTGGAGGTGAATTTTCGGTCCTCTTACCTCCCGCAGCCCGCTCTACCCGCTGGAGCTTCGTTCAGGCCACCGATAGCACCCACTGTCAGGCAGCATGTCCCAGACCGAGCCTACCAGCGCTGATGTCATCATCCACACACCGACGCAAGCTGCCCCTTCTATTTACATACACGGACATCAGCGGGAACCCCCGCTCTTCGCTGGTCGTCGTGGAGAAGACGTAGAAGACTGGCTCGACGACTACGACCACGTAAGTGTCGCTAATCGGTGGGACGAGGCCACAAAACTGCGTTACGTCCCTTTTTATCTGACCGGAGTCGCAAAGACATGGTATTTTAACCACGTCATTGACTTACCCGACTGGGCTACCTTCAAGCAGCAGCTGCGACACGTTTTTTGGGACCCCGGACATTCGATCCGCCGTCGCGAAGAGGACACTTGATACTCGCCGACAACATCCCGGTGAATCGTACACTTCATACATCGAGGATGTCCTCGCACTGTGCCGGCGTGTCAATCAATCCATGTCGGAATCGGACAAAGTGCGCCACATATTGAAAGGCATTGGGCCGGTTCCCTTTAATGCACTTGCTGTGCAAAACCCAGCTACCATCGCTGATGTCGTGACGACATGCCAGCGCCTTGATGCGCTGGACTCCGTTCGCCTTCAACCAGACATTGTCGACCACCACTCCACGTCAGGTGGTCATCTGCGTGATCTCATCCGGGACATTATACGCGAAGAATTGCAGTCCATGGGCTTCACACCTCCTACATCACGACCTACACAGCCTTCGGGAATGCCCTTACGTGACATCATCTGGGAGAAACTTACATCCCTGACTGGCTCTGCGCCCGTACAGCCACCTGATTCTCACTTTGTATCCACGTACCCTCAAGTGGCTGCCGTGTCTCCCAGCGACGCCCACGCGACAATGCCGCGTCCATCCTACGCGTCAGTTGCTGCTGCTCCCCCGGTGAACTACCATTCCGTGCCCCCTGACCCTCCGGCCCACATGACCGCGCTGTCTACAGGTGCCCCGAATGCCTTCTATTCCCCACCGTGGCGCTCGTCTCGCCCTGTCTGCTACTACTGTGGCTATCGCAGCCACATATCTCGTTTCTACCGAAAGCGCCAGCAAGATGAGCGTCGGAACGACGTGCGTGAACGGGATTTGTACGCCGGGGCGTCTTACCAAGGTCGGCGTTATTCGTCTCCCCCGCACCGTTCTCCATCTCCTCCTGCATCGACTGCACCACGAAACAGCCGAAACACGAGACGCCGCTCGCCTTCGCCCTTCCGCCGTTCCACTTCTCCACTTCGGCCCGCCTCATTCACTTCTGATATTCATTCGGAAAACTAAGTGATGCAGTTTGTGGAGGAAAAACTGCATTCGGAATTAGAACTGAAATTCCTCCATCAGGCCCGTGTAACATGGTTTCTGTGGAAGTGGAAGGAGTGCGAGTCGATGCTTTGGTGGACACCGGTGCGACATTGTCTGTGATACGTGCTGATTTGTGTGAACATTTAAGGAAAGTAATGACGTCTTACGATGGCCCCCGTTAGTTGCTGCCCAGGGGAACGTCATTCGTCCTTCCGCGTTTTGTACTGTGCGTGTTTTCATCGACGGCATCCGCCATCATGTCCAGTTTGCTGTCCTGTCCCGCTGCTCTCACCAACTAATTTTAGGGTGGGATTTTCTATCATCTGCTTCCGCGGCGATTTGTGTTGGACAACGCGTCGTCCACCTCGCTGACACACTCTACATGCTTGACGACGACAATCAGAAGCCACTTCGTCTGGTCGCTGCGAAAGACATCCAACTGCCGCCACTACAAGAGCAAATCGTCAGCATTACGTCTAACGACATCTATCACGGGGATTTATTGGTCTCACCGTCACCACTTTGCGTTCGCAAAGGTATAGTTCTTCCGTCCGGTGTCGTTTGTTTTTGCAATGGCTCGGCACTTGTCACCGCTGTCAACTCTACACCGGAGAAGATCTTGCTGCCACAGGGCACTACTGTGGCCCGTGTGGCGGACTTCGAGCCTGTATTTGTCACGCCACATCAGGCCATTGTATCCAAAGAACCTTGCCTCGGTGGGCATGTTTCTTCCTCCGCCTTTACCACCGCTATCAGCAGCGAATTGACATATTCACAGAGGCAGCAGCTGCTCGGATTGTTACAGAAACATGCAAATTCTTTCTATAATTGCTCGTCTAAGCTGGGCCGCACTAATACTACAGCACATCGAATTCAAACTGTTGGGACATCTATCGTACATCGCCGACCATACCGCGTGTCTCTATCTGAAAGAAAAAATATAGAAGAAAACGTTGCGGGCATGCTTAAACGGGAAGTCATCCGTCCTTCATCTAGCCCTTGGTTGTCTCCTATTGTTTTGATCCGCAAAAAGGATGGCTCTGTGTGTTTTTGCGTGGACTACCGGGCGCTCAATAAGATCACACGCAAGGACGCGTACCCTATGCCACGCATTGACGACGCCCTTGATTCCCTACAAGGCGCGGAATTCTTTTCAAGCATCGACTTGCGTTCTGGTTACTGCCAGATTCCCATGCTTGAAGACGATAAGCAGAAAATGGCGTTTGCAACCCCCGACGGGCTATATGAATTTAACGTGATGCCTTTCGGGCTCTGAAACGCACCCGCGACTTTTAAGCGCATGATAGATACCGTGCTGCGCGGTCTGAAAGGGAAAAGTTGCCTTTGCTCCCTGGACGACATTATTATCTTTTCGTCAACGTTTCCTGAGCACCTAAAACGACTGGATCAAGTTCTGACGTGCCTTGCCGGCGCCGGGCTTCAAATAAACACTAAGAAGTGCTCTTTCGCTGGCAAATCTATCAAGGTCTTAGGACACGTCGTTAGCAAAGATGGCATCCGGCCCGACCCTGACAAGATTTCTGCAGTCCTTCACTTTCCGCGTCCCGAAAAACCAAAGGAGCTTCGCAGTTTCCTTGGCCTCGCCTCCTATTTTCGCCGGTTTATCCAGAACTTCGCTTTTATGGCTGCTCCAATACACGAACTACTCGCTTCGAACGTCCCCTTTCTGTGGTCTCAAGATTGTCAAACTGTGTTCGAGCTGTTGAAGCGGTCACTCACGTCTGAACCTCTGCTCTGCCACTTTGACGAAGCCGCACCGACTATCCTTCATACCGACGCTAGCGGCCTTGGTATAGGAGCCGTTCTTCTGCAACGCGACAAGTCTTCCCTAGAAAAAGTTGTCGCATATGCCAGTCGCGTACTCACCCCTGCTGAAAAGAACTACACTATAACTGAGCAAGATTGTTTGGCTGTGGTTTGGTCGGTCCAGAAGTTCCGTCCATATCTCCATGGCCGTCACTTCACAATCGTTATGGACCACCATGCCTTATGCTGGCTTTCTACACTGAAGAACTTGTCCGGACGCTTCGGTCGGTGGATACTACGCTTGCAGGAGTACGACTTTGACATACCTTACAAGTAAGGCAGAAAACATCGAGACGCCGATGCTTTATCTCGTTGCCCGCTTCCAACTACCCATATCAGCGTTGGTAAGAACTCAACCACCACATCTACCAAAGTTCATACGCTCGCATCAATAACGCAACCCTTTTCGGAACATTTCTCTCCCACCAGTGGTCCGATTCATACTGCAGACGCATGATGGACCACCTTTCGGGAGTTTCTCATCCACCAAACGCGCGACTCTGTCGTCAACTCCTGCACTTTAAGCTGGACAACGGGGTTCTATACCGCCACGTCTACCACCCTGACGGTCAGCGCTGGGTCCTTGTACTGCCACGCTCTCTTCGACTTCAGGTGCTCGAAGCCTTCCACGACAACTTGACTGCTGGTCATCTTGGTTTTAAAAAAACTCTTGACCGCATTCGATGTCGTTATTACTGGCCTGGCCTTTCTTCTAGTGTAGCGCGGTACGTCGGTTCCTGCTACCCATGCCAGCGTCGTCAACTCCCCACGTCTGCACCTGCTGAACCGCTACCGGCAATACCGTGCCCGTCAATGCCTTTCGAGGTTGTAGGTGTTGACCTTTACGGGCCTCTCTCCGTCACATCTGCTGGAAAACGATGGATAGTGACCGCCATGGACCACCTGACACGATATGCCGAGACTTCCTCTGTTATTACAGGCTTAGCTGTGGAAGTTGCAGACTTTATTCTTCACGCCATAATCCTGCGTCATGGGGCTCCTCGTTTACTGCTTAGTGATCGCGGCAAAATGTTCCTGTCACAAATGGTAAATCAAGTACTGCGCGCTTCTGGAACTACTCACACGACAGCTTCGAGCGACCACCCTCAGACAAATGGTCTCACAGAAAGATTTCACCGAACCCTTGCAGACATGATAGCCGTTTACGTCCAACTCGACCACAAAAACTGGGATACTCTGTTACCATTCCTCACATTCGCTTATAACACCGCCAATGAGCGAACAACTTGCTACTCACCGTTTTATCTCGTGTACAGACGCATCCCGACTACCTTTCTCGACGTCTCCTTCTTTAGCAGCCATGGGAATTCATGTCGGTCTTCTAGCGAAGAATACATTTCCCGCCTGGCCCAGTCTTGCCATCAGGCTCGTATCAATACTGAAGCGAGACAGCACGAGCGGAAGATCACCTACTACGAATCCCACCGCGTTGTGTCTTTCTAACCTGGTGACGAGCTGCTGCTTTTGACACCTATTCGCACTCCTGGTCTCTGTGACAAATTCCAACCACGCTTCATCGGGCCATACATTGTTTTAGAACAGACTTCGCCGGTTAATTATTGTGTGACACCCACTCATCGCCCCAACAGACCGCCGCTACCGCAGCACAGAGATTGTCCACGTTTGTCGCATGAAACCTTTCACGCGACGTCCCCCGTCACTTTGACTTACGGCGGCCAGGGTGTCCGCTTCCAAGTGGGGGGAATTAGTGTGCGCATTTGTTACTTGCATCGTCCTCATCCCTGCATAATCACAATCACCATCATCCGCTTGTCTCTTTGGTCCTCATTGGCACTCTGGGTCATTATCATCGTCATCGTCTGTGTACTGACTCTGCCCGTTCGTTTTGCGAGGGTCTTTCTTCAATTAAACGCTGTCGCAACAAGACTACCAAGACTTCATAATATATATATATATATATATATATATATATATATATATATATATATATATATATATATTGTGATGAGCGAGACAGAGAACAAGAGACAACACCCGATCCTGGGCCAGCTGTTCTTATTCTGTCTTCTTCTTCCTCTACCTTCCCTTAGCTGCCCACGCGCCCGAGCCCCAGCGTGTTTCTTCGTCTTGACACTCGATCATGACTGCGCTTGCGCGGAGCTGGCGGCAAAGTTTCTGCTGGGTGGGCTTGGCTGCATCGTGGTGGTCGTCCAGAACCACAATGCAACATGGAGTGACGGTCTTGGGGAAGCGTCTCTGTTGGACACACTCACTGCCTCAAGCCGGTTGGTCTACGCCATGGTGCGCCTCTGCTTGAAGATCTGTCAGTGTGTATTCTGGTGGGCGGCATTGGCTGCCTCACATAGGCCGCTCATGGCCACGGAGCGTCTTGCATTGAAAGTAAGGCAATGATGTCTCTGGTGGACGCCATTGACTTTGTCGTGCCGGTTTTTGTGTCTTGCTTTGAAAGTCGGGCGACGATGGCTCTAGTGGACGCCACTGAGTGTTTCGCAATGGTCGTCTTCGGCTCGCAGGCCCGGAGCCCTGAGTTGCCAATACCGTCTCTGGCGGGCGGTATTGGCTGTGTCTGTGGGGTCTCTCTCGTGGGGTCTCTCTGCGCAAGCCTTTCTGACACCGCTGCACTCCTCTCACCATCTCATCGTGTTTTCATAAGAAAAGGCTTGCTGGTTCCTTTCGCGACCGTGCAACTCACTCACAGCAGCACCAGTATTTTTGTTGTGAACTCGTCCCCGTACAGCGTTACGTTGGTGCGAGGGGAATGTCTCGGAAGCGTGGAACGCATCGACGACGCGCAAGTTATGGATCAGCCTGATGACACGCGCTGCTCAAGTTCCTGTACGCTTAGTGCTGTTTCGACATCTGCTTCATCATCCGATGATGTATTCAGTCCCTACATTCCCGACAGCCTTACGCCAGTCCAGCGTTCCCAGCTTTTGGGCCTGTTGGAAAAATTCCGCTCTTCTTTCGATGTCGCTCAACATTCTCCCGGCCGCACATCCACCGTTGCGCATCGCATCAACACAGGCGCACAGCCACCGCTGCGGCAACGTCCATATCGCGTATCTTCCACAGAACGCCGTGTAATCAACGAGCAAGTCGACGACATGCTTCGCCACGATGTTATTTGCCCCTCTAGCAGCCCCTGGGCATCTCCTGTCGTTCTCGTCACGAATAAGGACGGTTCTGTGCGGTTCTGTGTGGACTACCGACACCATAACGAGATCACTCGTAAGGACGTGTACCCACTACCGCGGGTAGATGACGCGATTGACAGCCTGCAAGGAGCAGTATTCTTTTCATCCCTCGATTTGCGTTCAGGGTACTGGCAAGTACCTATGGCTGAGGAAGCTCGACTGAAGACCGCTTTTGTCACCCGACGGCTTGTACGAATTCAACGTCATGCCGTTTGGGCTGTGCAATGCGCCCGCCACCTTTTAGCGCATGATGGATACTGTTCTGCGTGACCTGAAATGACACACGTGCCTGTGCTACCTCGATGACGTCGTCGTTTTTGCTCCAGACTTCTCGACGCATCTTCAACGCCTTCGGCATGTTTTAAAGCGTCTGAGTGACGCCAGTCTGCAACTGAACCTTAAGAATTGCCCATTTGCAGCTCAGCAGCTGACAATACACGGCTACGTCGTGTCCAAGGACGGAATTCTCCCTGATCCAGCCAAGCTTCGGGCCGTGACCGAGTTCCCCAAGCCGACATCCGTCAAAGAACTGCGCAGTTTCGTAGGACTGTGTTCCTACTTTCGGCACTTCATTCGAAACTTCGCGACTATCATATCGCCGCTGACGAAGATTCTCGGAATTAACGGGTCTCTCCATTCATGGTCATCACAGTGCGATGACGCTTTCACAACACTTCGTCGTTTGTGGACGTCGCCTCCCATTCTCCGCCACTACGACCCTCTGGCCCCTACAGAGGTACACACGGATGCCAGTGGTGTCGGCCTCGGCGCTGTCCTCGCGCAGCGCAAACCAGGGTTCCCGGAATATGTCGTGGCGTATGCAATCCGTACGCTTACTAAAGCCGAGACTAATTACACAGACACCGAGAAAGAATGTTTGGCAATCGTCTGGGCCCTTGCAAAGTTCCGACCTTATTTGTATGGTCGCCCATTTGATGTCGTCACCGACCATCACGCACTATGCTGGTTGTCGTCATTGAAAGATCTCTCAGGCCGTCTCGCCAGGTGGGCAATTACGCCTGCAAGACTATGACATCCGCGTGCTGTACCGCAATGGAAGGCAACATGCTGAAGCCGACGCCCTGTCGCGCTCTCCCTTGCCTGACGACAATGCCCACAACTCAGTGCCTCACCTTGCCATTTCTTCGATTAGCATTGATAACATTGCTACTGAACAGCGCAAGGATCAATGGATTACCTCACTGATGGACTTGCTGACTGATCCATCCACTCCATCTACTAGCGCGTGCGTCGTCAAGCCCACCATTTCACCCTTTGCGACGACCTCCTACACAGGCGCAATTACAACGGCGACGGCCGCCAGTGGCTACTAGTCATACCTCGCAGTCTGCGCTTTGACACATGCGAATTCTTTCATTCTTATCCGCAATGTACGTACTCCGGGGTTTCGAAGACTTACCACCGCTATCGCCAACGGTACTTTTGGCACGGCATGTACAGCTACGTGCAGAAATTCGTTTGGTCCTGCATAGATTGTCAGCGCCGCAAAGCTTCAACGCACCTGTCGTCGGTTGGTCTGCAACCCCTACCTTGCCTCCCAGGCGCTTTGGGCGCGTTTGCATCGATTTGTATGGGCCACTTCCACTAACGTCGGCTGGTAACCGCTGGGCCATTGTCGCTGTGGACCACCTCACGCGATATGCCGTAACGGCCGTCCTTCCCGCGGCTACAGCGAGATATGTGGGCCTCCTTTCTGCTCCAACGATTCATTCTGC
>WOVY01009099.1:0-14877 GCA_013436015.1 Rhipicephalus annulatus | reverse complement strand
TTCACTCGCCTGAACGCTGGGCACAGCAACGCTACGTCAGCAAAAGGCGTGCACTTATCGTTTGACGCCAGGTGCGACCAGCGTCCGTCGGCGCGCCCGACAACAACCAGAGCGAAAACGCGACATGCTGCATTTCGATCCAATGCGTTACCCAGACAACACTTCGTCTCCCTTTTTTCGTAACGATGAAACGCCCGACGCGCTGAAACGCGCATGCGGACAAAGCAGTGCAGGGTGGCACGTGGCCAGCGAGTATTGGCAGGCGCAGGCGCCCTGGCGTGGCATTGCCGGCGTGACGCGACAACACACCACCGGGAAGCACGCGCACCACATCACGTCAGAATGTATTAGCGTCTTGGCTGTGGCATGTAGTTATGTTCTCACATGACGAGCATCTCATGATTATCATGTTTGCACTAGTCGCATACCTTCGTCATCCGTTCACGTACGGTAATACCAAATTTTGGTATAATGTGGCGATAGCGAAACAGCCGCAAGTGCATCATGAGCAAGAACGTAGTCATGATGTTACATGACACGCATATCATGATTTCCATGTAGGGTGTGTCATTGATGTTTGTCATGCAATCTTGTCATACCATACTGATTTTGCAAGATGTCATTGTGAACTAAACCAACGCAAGAGCTGCAGGACCATTAAATGTAAATTATGACATCGATGGCATAGATATTATGATTTTCATGTTACGACCAGTCAAATATGTTCTTCATACACTCATGTTATGCCATACCAGGTCTGTGTTGATACCACTATTGAACGCCAGGAAAGCTAAACGTCTTAGGTGGCTAGATAGATAGATAGATAGATAGATAGATAGGTAGATAGATAGATAGATAGATAGATAGATAGATAGATAGATAGACAGGCTCAAGGTCGGCCGAAGTTCGCTAAGAACTGCTCCCATTTAAAAAGGCTGAAGGTCACAAAGAGCAGTTTATGTATTTTTTTTGCCCATTATATTCCTCCCTGCTTAGCTTGCAGCACTTTCGTGGGGACGAGAGAAGAGAGCATGCGATCGCAGCTTGTGACAAGTCATTGTAACTCCGCTCGTACTGGATGGATTCTTAAAATTTTTGTCGGCGTTGCATTTCTGAGAGCAATATTGTTGTAAATCCAATCCATGTTACATGACAAACTTGTTTTAGGGCCCCTCTAGGAAGGACGCATTTACAATGCATGAAAAAGACTAGTAAGCAAGCAATTTTTTGAAATCAAACTGTGCCTGAAATATGATGCATCATCCCCAATCATGCGATGAGGAGTTGTTTGATTGAACGCACAAGAAACAGATCTACTAAAAATGGGACTTACGTGCTTGCATGATGCAAGGCAACTGCCATGCAGAAACCCCACTATTGGCAATAACTATGGAAGTTGGAACGCAGTAGGAACCATGCAGCTATAAAAACTGCAGTTTTACAGAGCCCTTATTCTTGAAGAACATAAAAGACAAATGAAATGCTTCGATCGAAAGATAGAAACAGAAAATTGTGTCACTAGATAAACTAATGAAGTAAAATCCCGTTTGGATTCACAATAAATATATAAATAGGCTGAGATTTTTGGCAAAAAGGGTGCCCATTGTGGTTCAGAACTGCTTGTCAAATATTTGCAGTACTTGAGTATCTGGTAGCATATGCTACGAATGAATTGCGATAGAGCAACTTTTTCAAGTGATCTGCTCTTACAATTTCGTTGGGAACTCGCATCGTCACGAAGGCATTTCATATTTTCTTTAGAACTACATGTGCGTAAAGATCGGCTGAAAATAAGGAATCCTATAAATAGCGTTAATCTGGTACAACCAAATATATTCTCACGGGGGTGAGAGAATGAATGAAGTAACTATATTTACAAAATACACGGAGAATCAGAGACAGCGCGCAGCCAAGATTCAGGTACAACAGCAACAACAACACGAGCACGGTCGCTTTCATGGCCTTCGTCGTCTCTGATGCTCTTTCGTCTCCGATGTCGTGTAACATATACCCCCCGCCGCTGGCAGCGCCGTTTTGGCGCCTAAAGGAGAGTAGGATCATATGCGGATATGTATGGTTTCAGGCGGGTTACGTGGACGGACGTCAGTAGCGGGTGCGGACGACGATGGACTGACTGCTCCAACGGAGCAATCTCGATGTGACCTCGGTAAACCGGCGTAAAACCTTGTAAGGACCCGAGTACCGAGACAGGAGCTTCGAAGAGAGGCCAACGTGGCGGCATGGTGTCCAGAAAAGGACCAATGAACCTGAAGAGTAGGAAAAACTCTCTGATGTCTATCGTAGCGGGCCTTCTGAGGTGCTTCGAGCCAAGAAGACGTTCCCGTGTGATTTGGTGGGCCACTTGAGCCCGAGCAGTGGCAGTCTGAGCATACTCTGTAACCGTTTGCGTAGTCGATGGGAGCAGAGTCTCGAAGGCTAAAGCTGGAGGGCGACCGAACAATAAACAGAAGGGAGAAAAGCCAGCGGTGTCGTGGCATGACGAATTGTACGTGAATGTCACATGAGGCAAAGTACTATCCCAATCAAGTGATCTTCGGAAACGTACATGGAGAGGCATTGTTGTCAATGTTCGATTTAGGTGCTCGGTAAGACCATTTGTTTGTGGGTGATAGGCGTAGTGAGGCTGTGGCGCATCGAACACAAGCGAAGGATGTCACTTACTACTTTTGAAAGAATGGGCAACCACATTTAGTCAGCAGTGTCGAGGAGCGCCAAGGTGAAAAATTACGTTTTGAAACAAGAAGTCCATGACGTCAATGGCACAGCTTGCAGCTTGTCGGTAGCGCTCGTGTGATGATAGCGTATCTTGTGGCGTAATCGGTGGCTACGGCTATCCACTTGTTTCCAGTGAGAGAAGTAGGAAATGGTCCAACGAGATCAAGACCCACTCAGTAGAAGGGAATGGTGGGCATGTCTATTGGTTGGAGCGGACCAGCTGGTGGCAAGGTGGAATGTGTGAAGCGCTGGCAGGGCTCACATGCAGCAACGTATCGGCGCACAGAACGGTAAAGACCTGGCCAGACGAACCTACGCCTCACGCGATCGTACGTGCGCGTGACCCCGATATGTCCCGCGGTTGGGGCGTCGTGAAGCTGTTCAAGTGCAGCGGAACGTAGTGTCACAGGAACTACGAGTAGGAGCTGTGGTCTCTCGGCGCTGGTGTTGCGTCAGTAAAGAATATAATCGCGCAGAACGAACAAGTGTAGCGACGAATCTACGTGAGGCAAACGTAGACTCGGCATGATAGACCGCAAGTGGACATCGCTGAGCTGTTCCTTTCAAGTAGAACAGGATATTGCCTGACATAGGAGTTTCATCCCAGCAGTAATTCTTACTTGTACGTTCGCACAACGGCAACCGTTCTGCGATGTCGACAGCATCCGTGCCACAGAACGTGCCAGGATCTTTTAAATGCGGAAGGACAACAGTTGTTGTTGTAGTCGCCTCGGTGGGAGCGGGTCACTGGTTTGCCATGGTGGAAAACTCCAAGCGTTGGCCACTGCGGAGCTCCATTATATCTTGTTTTAACCCGCGCCACCACCAAATGTCACGGGGGGTGAGAGAATGAATTAAATAAATATATTTAAAAATATACAAGGAGAGTCAGAGGCAGCTGCAAGCCAAGATGGAGGTACAACAGCAACAACAACACCAGCACGCTCGCTTTCATCGTCGTTGTCGTCTATGATGCTCTTTCGTTGCCAATGTCATGTAACAATATCATTCATAGAGCACACAGCGAACACCAGGCCTGCAGAACACACTGTCTGCAAGCAAATATAAACATAACACTGCACCACGATGAAAGGGCACGCTTGTACACAAGGACGATGACTCACAACACACACAGGAAGCAAACATGGAGAAAGCATGTTAGCTGAACACACTGTGTTGGTGGTAAGGAAACTTGAAACATAAATTCCGCTATCGTGAAAGGGCACAGTATTCTTTACGCACTATTACCCACAGCAAATACGAGAGACATCACAAAGAGATCCCCAGCTTTTACAACACCCTCTGCAGCACACAAATAACATGCAGTCCTCCGTCATTTGTCCAAGCCTGGCTTCAGCTTCACTTTGACAGTAAGGCTTATATGAGCTTGAACAAATGCCTACTGATTGTGTTCCCATTACTCCAGGTGGTCGAACGAGACGACATAAAACTGAGGCAAGGTTGGTATTGAGATGGATGCCATTGTTTTTTCACAGGACTTCACGAAGCATTCTATGTAGTTGAGGTAGAAGTAGCACTACGTATATGCAGCTGTCTTGACGGCTGATGCATTGGGTCAACTGCAGTGTTTTTCTTCGTTGGTCACAGCTCAAACGGCTGAGGCACATGTCACAGGTGTGCTACTTTCTTCTTAGCCGGCCACCATGCACTTCTTCTGTAAGGTCTGATCCCACAACAACGCATTTTGCTTATGACACCGAAGCGCGAATGTAGCACTCTTAATGAAGGCTTCTTTCTTCAATAAAGGCAACTTCATGCTTTCTCTGTGTAGTAGTTTCTTATTTATTCTATTTTTGCTACGAATGAGTCTGCTACTGCAGGGTGGGTTTTTTAAGCAGCATGCTTGTTGTTGACAGAGTAGGTATGGTAACCTGTCAGCAATTAGGCGGGCTTCCCTCTCTGTTCCGGCGTGGTACCTATTTTGGTCCAAACGCATTGGTGCAGCTCATAAACAATATTTATTGCTTCCTTGAATGAAAGAATAGCTGCATTTATCGCACTGTAAACTATTCGATCAGAATGAAGGTAATTAAAGCTATAAGTCGTGCGCGAGCTGCCGCTGATAGGTGAACTTCGCAAGTAGAGTACATGACAATTCTGGATCATTGTCACTAGTTCACACAAATGGTGATCCATACCTGGGGAGGTCTGTTGTCTGATCATCTTGTTGCGCTGCTTCTCATTGTTACATTCATGTACTTCTAGAATTGAAGCAGTGGGGAAAGAGCAGAAACGTTATTTAGCTCACCGCTTTCAGCAGCGAAGGGGGTGGTGGGTATACGCTTTGTTGCGTGTCGGCGTTAATTGTGCATGGAGCATTTGGTGCGTAATAGAAAGATCTCTCTCTGGCTGCAGAGCCACCTCAGTTGGAGGAGCAAAGTTTCAATTGTTGTAGATAAGGGCAACAGGTGCACCGGCTATGGAAAGTCGAAGCATCACCGTTCATTCAACATATGTAGTTTATTTACTAGCAACGATGAAAAAAAACCTAAATCGCCGTTTTAACAGAATCCAGTTCACCCGCAAACAGCCGACCATGCACTTATGCGCTCAGATATCTCAGCTGTGGACATTATTTTTTGTTGAAAGATCCGCTTGAAGTGAGCTCACAAGTAATGCTAAGCTGTTGCGTCGAGGTACTCTGTTTTTCCCACTAGTGCTTGTCGTTATCAGTCACATTTTAAACGGCTCCTCACACTTTACAAAGCCCTGCTACGTGACGTCTTTGACCTAGAATACAGAGTGAGAACACACGCACAAAAATAGGTTGCTCCATGCTACTTTTTCATAATGATGATGGTGATAGTGAATCGAAATCGAAATAGCATACGTATTCATTTCGACTTCACTTATAAGATGATTTTGTAGCGTCATAGGACGCGGTCTGCAGTAATAAAAAACAGGTGGGGCAGCATAAAAAAAGTGAAACAAAGCTCTTTGCAAAGAACCGAAGTATATGCACTAAAATATTCACAGAACAACGCTATGATTTAACGAGGTTTTTTTGGCAGGTTTTAGTAGGTGTAGGGTTTGGTTGGGCAAGTTTGTAATGCTTTGTGTTACACTCGGCTGAACAACAGAACGAACGACCGTTGGGGTCCTCTTCTGTGATAAGTCATCTTCCTCACCATAGGTCGACAAAAATTGTAGAGCTCCCTCGCACTCACTCTTCAAATATACCTTCCGCTTAGCACTCCTTCGAACTTGGACTCAACAAAATTTTTGTGAGCTGGGCTCACACACACAAACATGTTTTGCAAGCGGACTCCCTCAGACTCAGACTTACCAGAATGTTACTCTGCCAGGCTCATTCAGACTCACAATCACGGTTCATGTGAATCTGTGTGAGTCATATAACTCATGACTCATGAGTCCACCAAGGCGTAAATGCTGTTTGACACAATTATCTCAAGCCATTGGTACTCTTAATGGCGCCTTTTGATACTCCAGCCTCAACTACGAGTTTAAGTGAACAATACCGCTTAGTAGACGTGAGTAAAAACGTGAATCTAGGCAATTATTAAAGTGATGTTGAGAATCAGTAGATAGCTGCATGGGCGGGAAAAAAGAAGTGGAACTCACTGAGACTCACTCAATAAATATGTTTTGCACTTTGCAATCACACTCGCGCAAACTTCCTTCAACCGTATTGACTCGGACTTAAACTCGCAAGAATAAGTAACATTCACTAGACTCACACTCAAAGTTCGATATGAATCTTGCCGACTCTCGAATGAGTTCGCCTACCTGTTTATGCATGTACCTCACTGACCTCACTCATTGCCTACATTCGTACCTGCTAGCTGCAGAGAGGGGCTTGTTCCGAACACCTCGAAAAGTGCCCAAAAGGAAGCTCTAACAGCCTCTTTGAAATCGGACCAACAATATTTATGTTCTTATAGCATGTGGTTGCATTATGTGGCTATGCCTGAATATGTCACAGCAGACTCTGTTCACAGGGCATGTAGCGGAGATTGCCGTGCAAAAATGAATACTTTTGTGCTAAATTTACGGTCAACAAAAAAGTTGGCTGTTGGGCGCACGTTTGTGCTTTGACATGAAAACCATCCTGAGTGCGCAACTACCTACTACAAACAGGAACACCAAATGGTTCAAGAGTGCTCAGTGCAACGCTGATCCAAGGTCGTTGGCCAACTTGGCCAACGCTGGCCTTAGGCCACCTGCCGAGGTCTGATCACGTATGGGGATCGACACTGGCCTCTCGTTCGCCAATGTTCTGGCAAGCGACATAAGGCCGACCGCTTCGGCCAACCTGGCCGAATGCCAGCCTTTGTAGGACCACGTTCTGCCCGGTGAAAATTAGCACGTGGCCAGCTGACGGCCACTAGGGCATAGCCCGGAGGTGAGGAGGAGGGGGTTCAGCTTCCTTTTCATTTACCTAATTTGCGTGTGTACTGTATTGTATGCATATGCATGCAAGCCTAAAAACCCCCGCACGCACAACATAAATTATGATTGCACCCCGCCACCCACAAAAATTAAATTTCAGGTCACACCAGTAGCAGCCACTGTAGTTTATAGGTACTATAAATTATAGGAGCATCAACCAAGGTAACGTCACAGATACATGGCCCTAAAACTCCCACGAACACTTATGGCGAATCGTGGATACTTCGTAACGCCTGCACGATCAGCCGCCTTCCTTGTTTCGGGTTTCGAGGAACTATTTTTTACATTGCAGACATCTCGTATTGATACACCAACATGATTCACCATGAGAGAGGCTGCAAATAAAAGAAAATCATTAAATACAACGGATGTCACGATATATAAAGGAGTCAGCGTTGACATGTTCGATAAGAGAAAACAAAAAAGATTGGCAAACCCGATCCAAGGCTTTCGCTGAGTCTACTTGTAGTATTGCCAGTGGTTCATATGAATGAGAATAACGTTGCAATACTCTGCGAGCAGGCTTGATGTCGGGAAAGTAATCGCGTTAATACGACATATAAAACGTTTTACAACGACGAAAGAACAACCAGTCGTCGCACAAGAGCCAGCTAAGAGGGCTTTGAAGCATCACTCCAAGCATTCTTTGAAAAGAAGTTAACATGCTTCCAAGCTATAAGTACGCCAGAAGGTCAATAGCATTTTGAGAGGCTCATTTATGTCCTGAAACGAACTAACCAACAGGAAATCTAACCAAGCAAAACAATAGGTGAAACTATACTTTTTAAACAGTAGTGTAAACACTAGGACCTACGCTGAAAGTAGCTGAACTTGTTGAAAAAAATTAGTGCGTTTTGTCAGTATGCTGTACGGGCTATAAGCAACGAAACTCTCAATTCATTGACACAGCACAGCAATACTTTCAACTTAAAATTTTGAAGGCAGTTTTATAGCATGCAAAAGGGCAAAGTTATTACTCATCCAAAAGTAGTGTCTAAATTTAGCTTGCGTGCACTTGTACATGTTTCGCAAACCATGGCATGCTATCGCTATAGCTCGAAGAACGTACTCAGATACTGCGACACAATTACTGTGCTTTTGTTTAGAGCACCCCACGAGGTTGGTGTCATATGTCGGCAATCAAACCGCGGTTCCATCAACAGTGGTTCTGTATTCAGCCAGAACTTTATAGGACCAAGCTTGCACCTCTCATTATCAGGAAAAAAGAACAAAACATGTCCGGAATATTGTACCCTTTTTTTGTTAAGAAAGGTTTTGCTCCATTCAATTCTTCAAGTCTTAAACCTCTCAGCCTCACATGATTTCTGCACGGGAGCAAGAGAACGCCTTAGGGAGTCACGGATGCATAACACCTGTAAGGAACATGACATTGCGCGTTCTCTGTCATTCCAATGGTAATTTTAAAAATAATCGGGGCATATATACTCACTGTACATAGAACCACGCTGTCTGCACGCGGACGGTTGACCCCTGTCAAATGAGCCGTCCAACTGGTTGTAGCCGCCATTACTATTTCGCAGATGCGTATCTTCATCTAGGCTCTAGTAATGTATTTCAAAATTACGAAACATTAAATGTGTAGTTGTCGAACAATTATGTTACCTTTTCTTGGTTCACTTCCTTAAAAATTATGTGCGAGAATGAATTTTTAGCTAGACCAATGCACTATAGACGGCCGAATGTGTCACGTACACTTCACTTACGACAAAATAAGGTAATGTCAAAGCCCGTATTTCACAAGAAAGAAAATACAGTACAGATGCGTCTTTCTGCTTACACGAAGGGCAAATTGACAAGCGTGAGCGTCCACGCTTGCCTTTGCCACCGATCTCAAAAAGAGATTGGCCCTGCGTAAACCTGCAACGTCGGGCGAAGCACATTGGCTGTCCTACTGTTGACCTGACCAAATGGCGTCGGCTAATGGTAAATCTACGACGTCGGAACAAGCATGGTGGCCGACCTACTGTCGACCTAGCCAAGTAACGTTGGTAAATGTTAAACCTACGACGGCGTCCAAGCACACTGGCTGAGCAACTTCCGACCTGGTCAATGGCCACTCCCAGGCCGACCGCTATTTTTGGTTGTGTCGCCAACTAAATAGGCCACGAATCGATCGCTGACCCTTAACTGACAATTGGCCACTGGCTATGTCCCTTTCGGCTGAGACGCGAAGACAGGCGCAAACTACCAACCGGCTTTATTCAAAGAAGATCAACACCTTTATATATCAACTTTCTGCGTAGGGGCAGTGCCACAACAACGACTAAAGTTTAAACTAGGCAAGAAATAAATATGAAGATATGTGGTGTTCCATATCCCAAACCAACATATGATTATGAGAAAAGCCGTAGTGGAGCGCTCCGGAAACTTCGACCACCTGGGGTTCTTTAACGCACACCCAAATCTGATCACATGGGCCTACAACTTTTCCGCCTCTATCGTAAATGCAGCCGCCGCAGCTGAGATTCTAACCCGCGACCTGTGGGTCAGCAGCCGAGTACCTTAGCCACTAAACCACCACGGCGGGTTACCTTCCGAGTGATGAAGCCCCAGATTGTGAGAAGGAAATGGAAAACGGACTGCCCACAAGAGCCATGCAAGAGCTCAGCCTCAAGGGTGAGTCTCGAAGAGCCACAGATGGCGGTGAGTTTCGATTAGCTGAACCATATTCGAAGGGAACATGACTGTTGCAAACGAAGGCGAAAGCGCATGCACATCGGACAAAGTCTGTGAAACCTTTCTCTTGGAATTCTACATTATCTTTCACTATTGTTGGGTGAGGTCAGAATTTTGATATTTCAGCATTTTGATGCTTCGGTGCTTTGATTTTTTGGTATTTTATATTTCGACATTCCAATAGTTCGGCCTTTTTTTGAACATTCCGAACGACACCCGTAATCAACTAAGTGCCGCCGAAAATTGTAAATACGTCATTGGCGCATTCATTCACTTTCAATATTTCTCTTTATTTTGTTATATACGATGTTTACACTAAATAAAGTAACAATATTATCAAACACGCTTTTCATACATTCATTCATTGTTTGCTCTGTGTGATTATGTCTATAAATATAGTGCGCCATGAATGAGTGGCAGCCCCTTCTTTGTTTAAACAACGGTTTCATCGTGATTTCCCGGGCCACCAGTTTAGCCATAAACTCTTCCGTTGCGTCTGTTATTCTGGCCTTCTTCGTTTGGCACAAGTCATCGTTAGTAAATTTGCACACGTTCCTTTGTTTCCAGCATGAATATATTTTTCTCTTTAGCCTGGGAGGAGAACTAGTATAATTCTAATATGGCCGTCAGAAATGTTGAAACAGCCACCACCTGCAAAGCGTATCTTTATTGACGTGGTGACGGGCAGCACAAACATTCATTTTCTTTAATCACTTGCCAATAATCGAAAAGTGAATGAATAAATGCATCTTTGTTAGTAGTTGCGTATTGATCTCTAAAAATTACACTTTGTCTACTGTTAACCAATCTGGACACTAGAATACTAACCACTCAAATATTAACTGTAACCTGGATGATGTAATGCTTTAAAATTACCCGATTAGAATAACCCTCTGATAAAGACTACGTTGAAGTACCACACTGTCTAGAAGGACACCTACGATACCATTTATAGATTCAAACAGGCCTTATCATTGTTGTTCGTATGTTGCAAAGGTTTCCTTGGGTCTATCATTATTAAGACTCCGTTCCATCTGACCCATGTACTCCTGCTGCATGTCAGTGATTGCGTATCATGCCTTTAACACAAGTTACAAACTTCTGCCAGTGATGACTGCTGTGTTTTCTTCCTTTCATCTCATACCTAGTAAACCAATAATATCCTGTGAATGTAGAAATACGGTTCATACATCTACGTCTATTAATAACATCTTGTCGACATCCATATAAGGTACCGTCCTTACAGTATAAATAGCCTACGTATATTAACGTCGTATGCATTCTCTTTTAGACAAAAAATAGACGTCGCAAATGATATCGCATATACGTGCTCGCAACATCAAATGCATTGCAGAGCTTTCTGTATTCCTAAATTGTTTTTGTTGACGTTTAGAATGATAAATATATACTGCAACGTGGAATTTAGGAGTTGCTCGAACATAAATACACATGCAACGTTCGAGCACCACGAATGCATACACGTACATGCGTGAAGAGACAAAGCGTGCAAACAACCATTAAATTAACATGCGTGGTATTAGTGCTACCTCCCTAGATAGCGCGAAATTATGAAGCCAGAAGGAGTTTTAAGTGTGAAGCACTTTAGGGGCCTGGGCTGTCGTCACTTGGGGTAACGTAAGCAAACCACAAAGAGAGAAATGAAGAGATGTGCAAACGGAAGAAACAGGAAGACAAATAGAAAAGGCAAAGTAACTCCTTGAAAAAATAGAGGAGAAATAAAAACAAAAACACCAAAACGAAATAAAAGAAAAAGAGGAAGAAAGGAAGCTTAAGAGAAACAAAGGAGACTTTCCTGCTTCTCACTTTCTTTTGGCTTGCTGCGTGTGCTACAGGCCTGCGCTCTCACTGAAGTTTGGCTCTTAGCTGGTGTGCCATACTTTAGAAAGCATCAACAGCGTGAAGCTGGCCCTAAATTTGTCGTTTGACAGCAATCCGGCAATCTCACTCTTTTGCGGTGCATAGTGGTTAAGGTACTCGGCTGCTGACCCCCAAAATTTCTGCAGGCCCATGTGCTCAGATTCAAGTGCACATTAAAGAATGCCAGGTTGTTAAAATTTAAGCCCTTCACTTAGGTGCCTCTCCTAATCGTGTGGTGGTTTTGGGATGCTTAAACCCACATATCAATCAGTCCGGGCAGCCTCACGCCTTAGATGCTTTATATAAAGTACACCTGAGCAGCAATTAGCCAGAGTGCCATGCAACCGCAGATGCAACACGGCAATTACAAATGGTAAGGGTGCTAAGTGCATGAAAAAGCCTTTTATTTATTAAAAACAATGTCTATGCATATGTATTGATTGTTCATTCAGTGAAGTCCAACGTACCTGCAGCCTTACTCGGCCAAGATTTTCATAGTTGCGGGTGCAACTAATCTTCGTAATTTGAATTTTTATAGATATCTCAAAGACATCAACGTTTATGAGAAACATACCAATCTGTCTACACAGTACTTGTTGTTCACTGGGCAGATGATTCTGCATAGGTAAGAAAGTTTTAGAGGCCATAAACATTACTTCGACTTCCCCACTTTTGCTCTATTTTCTTGTAGAGTTGGTGAGAAACACTCTGCATGCTAATTACGACAGCTGTCTTCTTTTTTTGCAGCCATTCAGATGGTCTGTATTCCTTTCTGCGCCTAGGATACCTCGCATGCTCAAGTAAATCCTCGGCTACAGGTAACTCATATTGAGCTTAATCTGTATTATGATGTCTAGACACTCACTTTGCAAATTGTTCAACCATTTGTTATAAGGTGGGTCCACACTGAGCGTTCCGGAAGGCCATGTGCATAGTCGCTGTATTGGTTACTTTTGTGAACCCTTTCAAGAAAGGCAGCAGTGGCTTCCATGGACGAGACCTATACCGTCAACTTGAGCATCATTTTGTAAAAGTTTCTGTTAAGTGAAGAAGTTCGACTGTGAAACTTTCGGGAATCTCATGTGTTGCCACAAGATGCTGTCGCCTGTGCTGAGAAGAAACCTTTATACTGGGCATGACAGCCTGTTTTTCAGCCAACATATTCTGCTGAACCAGACTGCAAAAAAATTATTCACATAGCAGGAGATTGTACAGCAATGAAATCTAGCAATCTGTCATTATTGTTGTTATAAATACAGGCCATGTGCAGGTCTCTAAGAACTGATACAGTGAACGATTCCGTACAAATACATTGCTGTTTCAAATGCACATTTATGGCCTAGTCATAAAGGACACACGCAAGTAACAGTGTAAGAAACACTACCAAACCAGCCAGTGACATTCGACACTTTCATGAGAAGAATTGTGCTCGAAAAAAATGGTAGTATCCTTCACGCAGAGCAGCAAATCTTTTCTAATGGAAGGCTGTTTATATTTGGTTGATCAATGCATGGATACTTGTTGACTTGTACCTGGCCTGTGCTAACAGAAAAAATATTATTGAAATACTGCTGACTTCTAGAGCTGTTATATCTTCTTACTTTTTCGGTGATTTTTGGTGTTTCTCTTAGCAGACTCAATAGGCTATGAGCAGAATGGTCATGCCAGAATTGAAGCTTTTAAAGCATCTTATCTGAATTTTTGAATTAGCATAGCTGCATCTTGAATGAGGCAATGAATAAAGTTCTGAATGTAGGGCAGAATTTTCAAAGAATAACACTCGTATTGAAGGTATGAACCTTGTGCTTTGAAGCCATTGCTGTTTTTTTTTTTGCCCCAACGTGATGATCCAGTGCATAGGTATTCAGCTGCTGACCCCCAGGTTGCGAGATATAATCCCGGCTGCGGCGGTTGCATTTCCGATGGAAGCAAATTGTTGTAGGCCCGCATGCTCAGATTTGGGTGCACGTTAAAGAACCCAGGAGGCCGAGGTTTCCAGAGCCCTCCCCTACGGCATCTGTTATAATCATATGGTGGTTTTGGGACGTTAAACCCCACATATTAATCAAATCATTTTGTTGCGATGTTCAAAGATTGCCTAAAAGCAGAACATGCACTTGCCTTTGCAGAATATTCCGTGGCAATCGTCTCGTCACAAGCAAGGTGAACGTTGCATTCTCCGAGTAAGCATCTCATTTAATGATTGTGGGTTTCGCTCAAGATGTGTTGTCAGTGGTTGCTGTAAGCTTCCTTGGGTATGTGATTGATCTTAGGCGTAAAGAGGAGTGGTGCGCCACGTCTAAAGCCCAAGAAAAGAAAAGGTGGCTGTAGTATTCATTGCATGTACAATGTCTCGCGCAGCTTCAAGGAAGCAAGGGAAATGTACTGAAGTACAGGTAGTGTACTTTCTTGCCTGTGCAGATCCATATCTCAAATAAACTAAAAAACCCGCAGCTTTTATCCCAGGGAAAAGTGTGTAACATAGTTTAAAGGCATGGTGAATACAATTTCTCTAAAAAATTGAGCCCATAAACTCTTCTTTTGTTCATTCACAGCAACGTTTTCGTTCTTGCATACCTAATGCCTTTAGCTAGTGGGGAGGGCTTATTGTGAGCTACTCACATGTAAAACGATAACGTGCTATGAACAGCGCCGACTAACATTCCAAGGTTTACATACACGGAAAAACTCGATAATGTCCACAAGACCACAGCCGCCAGCTTAGCTCAATTGAGAACAGCATCGAATGCATTATCCGAAGATTGAAAGTTCAGTATATGCCTGTGAAGATTCCGTGTTTGTCCACATGATTTTTTTCACAATTTTATCATATTACTGTACTACAGTCAAAACGATACTAATAACGTCTCCTTTATTTTTATGGTTGATTGCCTCATAGTTCTCATTTGAAGACTGTATATGCATCTGCACTGCTTTGTAATTAATTTCAGTCGAAAGAAGGTGCTGCATCTTTGTATCTTTTGTACCTCCTCTTGCATTTGCTTGGAGCAACTTTTCAGCCTTTCAGATTTATTATCAATACAGGGATAACCGAACGCAATCTTTGCCATAGAGATTTTGTTTTCAAGTTGAAAGGTCAGCTGCTGAAATCTGTACATACAACTTTTTATTGTA
>WOVY01009097.1:0-10779 GCA_013436015.1 Rhipicephalus annulatus | reverse complement strand
TAAGTAGCAAATATATACACTTTGTTGGCGCATCCTACGCGAATGTGCATGCTTTAATTTACGGTAGGATCTTTCAGAAAACGGTCTCATATAGTATAGTTGACGGACATAGCGCGCACGATGATCACTGTACGCTATACGTATATTTCATAGCTATACGCTATATTTACTGCTTCAACTCACCTCAACCCATGCTTGTCGAAGAGCAGTGATGTGCGAGCAGACAGGAGAGTGGGCCCATGTATTGAGAGAGAGCAAACGGCAAGTGATATAGCAGCGAAGCACTGCACCTACCTCTCCTACTCTCTCGCACCACATGCTTTCATTGCTAGGAGCGAGCATAAGCGCGCCCACCTGCAGCTGTTGCTATGTAAGAGGGAGTGAAGCAGAGAGATAGCGCCTGCCACGGACCACCACCAGGGGCACTGCCACGGACAATGACGGATGACTGACATAGCCCGACTATGAAATGCATTCGCAATGAAAAAACTTCAATAATAATATTGAACCTTAAATGACTTTGAGTTTGAGTTTAGTTTATTTTACCACGTACAGTTGTACAGTAAGTGGCTGGGACAGAGGAAAAAAGCTGTATAACACAGCTTGACAAAGGCCCAATATCCCCATGGCAACAAAAACGGCAAAATCAAATTAAACACAGGGCAGTTTAAAGCAGCAATGCATATGCTTTGCGTCAGAACAAAAATATAACAAACTATACTAATCAAAAACGCACATGCTATACATCGAAAGAAAGAAGTAATCAAACACAAAACATTACTACACAAATTAATAAAGCATATTTCAAAAATATTAGAGAGCATACAAACATTTTCATATTAATTCCTAATTGATTTAGTATATTTTTCAAACAATAACTCAATGTCTGAAAGCCATAATTGTGCGTGGTCTCGAAAGATGCCAATTTTTCAGAGTGGCAGTTAGGCGCGTTGAAAGATTTAATTGCAAGTTAGCTAAACTACGTATATAGCCACGACCTTTTATGGTATCACTTCTAAAAGAGACTGCTAAAGATATTTGTAGAGCAGGTTTAATTCGATTATTTTGTATTTAGCAAATAATTGTGATGTATGACCATTAAAAAGGAGGTTAGCAATCGATGTTAGCGCCTTTTTTAGTAAGATAATAAGGTTACGAATAGATCGCTTTCTTCCATTACACCAAATTGGTTGCAGTAACTCAGATGTGATGTAAAGAGCGCACTAAATATCAGAAGTTTTTGAGGAACTGGCAATGAACCCTGACGTTTTCTCAAAAAACCCAAGACATTGCAAAGCGTATTGTATAAAAATTTCGTGTGATAATCCCATTTCATGTGTTCATGGAAACAACGTTCAAAGACTTCGCGGTGGAAGAGAACTCGATTATGCTTCTATTTAACATGAGATTGTAAGATTCAGTGGTTTCATTCAGGGGAGATTTGGCACGACAAAGAACAGCTTTTGTTTTGAGACAATTTATAAGTAAAGAATTTTTTTAAGGGTCCAGCCGTATATCTTTTGTAACGTTGAGTTAGCAGTGTTTACGAGATGACTAAAATTCGTACCTGAAAAAAATAAGGTTTCAAAGAGCATCAAAGATGTTCAGAAACTATACACAGACATACCGGAAAAGTGCTATGTTTAAAACGAATCCACCTTGATTTCACGAAGCATATTAACTTCTTACACACTATATTTTTGCACATTGGTTAATGTTGATGAATGATGTGCTCGCATCATCTGGTGGTACTATCGTAATAATTAAGTACATCGTGTCAAGGTATGCTACTGCAAGCGCTTATGGAAGCAGAGGCCGTTGGATATGTTCTTTGAAAAAAACTCGTGATGATTCAGTCGTGCTTCATTTTATATCCTAACACGATAGACTACACAAACATCATTTTCAATGTTTTATAAATAAGTCGCCAGTACAATACCTAGTTCTCGGAGATTTCAACGTACGGAGGAGCGTGTGGGGTGACTCACAGCCATAATGGAGTCCAGTTTTTTTAACAATTTTGCTTTCCGCTGGCGTATGTTTAATAAATACGAAGGAAGCGATACTTTATGATCTTTCAGTTTTCAGCCCTTAACTCTTAGTACTGCTTCTCCCACTGCTTCACCTATTTTAAGGTGGCCTTGAATACAAATGCTTTCAAAAGTAATCATTTTTTAAAACTCCTGAGAACATCTAATTAAATATGTCAGCACAAGCTCTCCGGTGGAAGATTGTTACAGCTGAGTGTGAAAAGGCGCCAAACTATTCAATAATCCAGTGGACAGATGTACCTTGTTCAAATATTGAGCTGTGGTTCAGTATTTTACTGCATATACAATCGACGCTGTCTTTTAAAGTATATCTGTAGTAAGCAGTGTGGTAGGTAAACGCAGTGTTCTCCAATTGAACAAAGAATGCCTTAAACCATGATAAAACAGACGAAAGCAAGCTATAGGCTGTGTGGTTTGCCCACTGGAGAAAATGTAATGGACTTTATGCAAGTGATTTTCCAAGGGCAGGCTAGAAGGCAGTACGAGCAGGAACGCCCGAGGAGATAGTTGGCACAAGTATACACTCTTACATGGCAGATGCTTAAAGGCTAAAGTACATGGAATGGGATTAGGAAGGAACAAATCAACATACACTCTGTCTTTATTTTTGTAAATACACACAAAATATTTCGTAAGAATCAGCTAACTACATGGGCACACAATTCAAACTTCCGTTAAGTTAGTCAGACAACACCAAAGCATTTCGACATACAAAAAAAACAGAACGACAGTATTAAACGCAAAAATTCGAGAACAGAAACTACTTTTTCTATATGGCACCACTCGGAGACCTTACTACAAACCTTAGTGATGACATCAATAGTGGACGGACGACAACGTGTAGTACTGCGGTGGTGGAGGCGTCTACCACACATGTCTTGTCACCCCAGTCATTCATTCCTAATCGCGCTCTCCTTGCTATGACCGTATTCAATCATACGGCTATAGTTCCACGTTTGCACTCTGTCATGCTCGTTCACTCCATCGATTACAACTATGGTATCACCAGTGAATGCAAGAACTTAGGTGTGCTAGAAGGAGAGGCCTGGATAAAACCTTCACTGTAATGCCCGCATTCATACTGATGTTACCTAAGAGCCCTGACCCACTTGTTCCACCACCAACTAGCTGATAACATGAAGAAAAAGTTTCAGTGGCTCACCAAGGCTGGTATTCCCAATCTTTAGTGGTGTCTTCTCAGAAAGGCTTTGAGGACCTTAGCGATAGCTGGAACAGCTCACGAGAAAAAAAGTAAATTGTCTCATTGAAGCACAGCCATTGTACCTTGTGTCCATGAGGCTTTTGGCAGGTTTCAAAGACCACAGATGCAAAAAGGCGGCTTGTGCATTAGGGGTGATTGCGGCTAACACGGGATTACACTTTTGTCCGAACTCGGAATACGGTTCGGAACGGGATTTTAGTGGCGAAGCAAAGCCGGGTTCATTGCTTCGCGAGGATGATCGCCGCCGTTTTCGTGACTTTTCCCTGGAGAATGACGCCTTCACCACTGGACTCTTTACAAATAGAACTTCATGTATGACACTATTTACAATTCAGAGATGTCAGCAAAAGCATGGTTCACAGTGGGGCCTAAGGGACTTTCCATGCGCTAGCCTCACAGCCGCAACGCGCGTGCCAGCATACCTGTCGCACCCAAGCGGAGGGTGAAAAAGTGTCGCCAATTGGCTTATTTGTCCTCCTCTTGCGTGGAACGGTTCTAGGTACGAACATTTATGGCAGTTGTAGTGAGAACCTACAATTGAAAAGTGCCTGCAGTTCAGCGCCCGTAGTCTGAGCCTCGGCGAGGACGTCGGCTGTTATCTGCGATGAACTGATCAAGATCTCTAAAAAATTGGCTCGTTGGAAAGTAGGTTCAGTTGGGTCAGAGTTGGGTGTGTTGATATTTGCACCACTTATGTGTCAGCGTTTTTCAATAACACTCAGCTGATGGTTAGCGCTGTGTTGCAGTGTGTTCCTCCTTCGTACCTGTTTTTTGCGCCAAATTCTGCGGTGGGGCACTGATAGCCGCCACACGTCAAAGTGCGATAGCGATAGCATTGCCTTTCTCAATCACGTGCTCAGTATCTGCGGTAAACTTGGCAATGAACAGAAACTTGTTGTGCTGAATAAGCGGAGTTGTCGTCACGCTGAGAGAAGATGAAGGTTATAGATTTATGGCCAATATGATTAACAGTGCTGGGCTTCGAGAACATGATGAAAGGGCTTAGGTGCTTCGTATATCCTTATAAGTTCTCAGTAAAAAACTGGCGAACTACTCGGGACAGCTGTTGGTTGGTAGGTGAAACTCGCTATCGAAGGCGTTGCGTACAGAGGTGAGAGTTTTTTAGAGAAGAATGCCAAATGGTGCCAGGCGTTGACAACGTGTTGCACGGGGGCAGCGCCGACAGCGAAGCCAGAGGCATCCATGAAGGGTACCAAGGGAGCAACTGGCTCGGGATGGGAGCGAAGGTGGTGGTGCAGAGAACAGCCTTGCATTTCTTGAAAATTAGCATCAAAGATGATGTTCACGTGATGGGCTTGTTTTTTCGTATAACACCCAAGTCATCGCGAAGGGCCTGATAATTGACGGCGTGTATTAAGAAATGCCTGTAAAGTTCGGCATGGCGAAGGAAACAGTGAAGTTCTTTAGCAGTGGTGGCTTGAGGGTAGCTCTGTAAGTCAGTGAGGTGTTCAGACAAGTGTCCTCATATGAAACTTCATAGCCGTGGATAGGGAAGGTAGAAGTTCTAACTGTGCTTCTGTGAACGTTTACCAGTGGGCTGTGGTCGCCGAGGCCTTGGAACAATGGACCAAAGTGCCCGTGGTGTACTTCGGCGTTGCAGAAAAGCAGCAATATGTCTACGAAACAGAAGTGAACACCTTCATCCATGAAGCGCTGAAAGGTTTCCCCTGCTTTCCATAGGCCAAAGCTCATGGAGAGAAACTTGATCGGGCGGAACGGGTTGATTTTAGTTTTCGGGATGTCGTGAGGATCGACGAGAATTTGCGTGTAAGCATTAAGGCACGAAGAAGACTTCACAGCTGTGAATCCACGTTCACACTGAGCATTCCGGCCGCCGAAAGTGTTCAGAATCCGGTTCAGTGGCGGTGAGATCCGCCGAAAGGGCCCTCTCCGCGGCGATCGCTCTCAGACCGATTTTTGCGGCGTCTGCCGCCGAATCGGTCACCACGGACCATTAGGAGTACTAGTCAAGGAATTTAGAAAAATGGCGGCCAAGTCCTATTCACTTGTTATGCCGCAGTGCACGTAACTGAATGTTGAAACCAACGGGAGTTTAACCTACTCTGTGCGTACTTCACCTCCGTATTTCGTGAAAAAGGTGACCGAGCTTGCTGTTGGCGTGACCGAGCTTGTTGGGGTCTTGCAGAGCAAAACGAACCCAACAACGCCGCTGGCGTTGGTGGTTTTTCTGTTCTTTGTGCATTACAAGACAACCACTTGCCAGCAAAGTAAGCAGTACTGTCTTTTCTTGCTTATTGCGTACGAGAATCGCCGAAGTATATACCACCGGATAGCGTAGTGGCGTTTGCGAGCCGCGACAACAACCGGGTGACAGCGCATCCATCCAGCGTTCACCGCGTAGTAGGCGGCATATTCGGTGGCGCGGGGCGCGTCCAGTGCGAACGACGCTGCGTTTCGGCGGCAGGAGAATTTCGGTCGCTGTAGAAAGCGGATGTTTCTGTGTGAACTAGGCATGAATGTGGTGTACAAAGTGCTGTATGTGGTGGACGTGGTACCTGTACGGGTTGGTGCGAACGTTGAGGGCATGATAGCCCCACAGCGTCGCCAGCGATCAGCCTTCTTGGCTAATAGAAATTCGGAAAGGATGTCACGTGATGCCGTGGCTGTGGTACATGCTGCCGGCTGCTGGATCGACAAACAGGGTCGCCCTTTGCGTCATCAGCTGCTTGCTCTAACTGGGCTCAGGTCAACGCCTCACCGGGGCGTTCGGAGCCTGGAACAAACAGGGCCTCCACGAAATTTCGCAGGGTCATTGATGTTTGACGAAGGCAGACTACTCACCCATCCGGTGAAAGCTGAGCCCTTGCTAAACGATCTTGATCTGGTGACTGCATTCATAGTTGGTAACATTGTCAATCAAAAAGCAAATATTACGTATGTGTGATGTCAGACAAAAATAAACCTAATTATTAGGTGGTGTGTTTTTTTACTAGAAAATGCAAAGAAACGCAGTTTTGAAAACCCTATTGTTTTTTTACGCTGCGCTGAAAATGCGAGGCTCTGCACAAAAACGTGTGTGTTATCTTCGCTTCACTATGATGATACGGTGCTGACATCTACTAGTGGCTCTGCGTCTACACAAGCTTTAGTTTCCCGACATTACTTCCAGGAGGCGTCTATACGTCACGTAACCTCTGCAAACAGAACACCATCCTCTTTTGATGACATTCTCGTTGGAGCACGCAGATACGAGGCGATATTGTTATTTCGCTGAATTTGTGAAGGGGAAAATGGAATCTAGAGCTACCGCAAGCAATGCGCAATGTACGTCCAGTGATATACGTGAACAGAGCGTCAGCCACCGATAACTTCGGCAAGGCGCGTCGGCATTACATACGTGGTAGCGAAAACTCGATCATTATCACTGATGGCCACGTTTGCTCCAGAACGTATTACGCTGTCCACGTTTGCGTGTTCAAGCCTATCGGACAACTCTAGCAATCTTGAGTGTTTTCAGTCATTCAGATTCTTTTTGCGTAAGACCTTATTTACGCATGCAATAAGCCGGCGACGTAAAACATAGAAAGGGGCGTTTGCTGTAATATGTTTCTACCACACTTGTGCATGTCTTTAGCGTCATTTCGTAGAGTTTCGCTCAGTAAAAAAGTTTTCTTCATTATATGGACTACATTTTCGTGCTTTGAATTACGTCTTCTAGTGTCATTTTAGTATTCTCGGGGAAACGTTTCTTGTCGTCTGTACAAAACTAGCCTATCCACCTGAAATCGGGTAATTTCAAACTCTCGACGCCTATTTTTTATCACTCATGGGTCCCTAGGTTGCCAATCTTGCAAGTGCTCCATGCAAACAATTAGGAACGCACACTATGTTAGAGAAATTTGTACGTAAAAGATTTCAAGGGATCTTCAATCAACTTCTACGCTTACACCCCTTAAATATATAGTTTTATAATATTGCGAATCAAAGTACTTTTCTTCATTCAAATAAGTGCTGATAAATATGCAGAAAATAAAAAAACGGTGTTTTTTATTCTCCGCAAAATGTTTTCTTCACGTCTATACTTGTCGCAACTCATTGTCTGATGTTTTACGTATGTGCATGAAGTCAAACGTTATAAAGTGCATATGAATTTTGTGACGTCATTCACGTGGCAAATAAGCACGGATTAAACGTTTCTTAGTGTGTGCTTTTTTTTCAAGCGTACGTGTTCCATGCGTTATTCGGTCTTTTTCGTTTGCCATGGTAACCGTTAGACTGCAATCCAGACGAGTGGATATCGGTAAAATTGTTCAACATGCGAGGTACACGACAGCGCGCGGGTACGTATATCAAAAATACGATGTGCTCTATCGGCTTGTTATTGGATTCGGTTATAATCTTCACAGAGAAGAACATTTCCACAAAAGACAGGTCTATGAATCTTTTTACTTAAGGCTCCCTGGGCGCTTACACTGTCCTCTCTGGTCTGTTGTTAGTGCGCTGAACCCCCCCCCCCCGCAAAAAAAATGCACTGCCAAAGCTGTGACGTTGGCTTGCCTTCTCTCATGCAATAGCTCAAAAAAGGAGAAAATCCTCCTCTCCAAAACAGAAGACCTATAAGAACAATAATGCTGCCTACAGCATAATATATGTCTGTTTCTATGAGAACAATATTAGTGTTTCACTGGTATTTTATCTTTCATATGTCATTCTTCATTGCAGGTTAAAGAACCCCAGGTGGTCGAAATTTCCGGAGCCCTCCACTACGGCGTCTCTCAATAATCATATGGTGGTTTTGGGACGTTAAACCCCACAAATCAATCAATCAACCATTATTCATTTAGGAGCTCGACTGTGTGCCGATTGTTTTTAAAAGAATTCTGTGCATAGAAAGAGTGAACCATTGTTGCGCATATCATCTACTCTACGCAACTTCAACCTCAGTGTACTTCGAGTGCTTTATAGAAATAATGTGCCAACCATGCGTTCTTTTAGGAAGAACATGGAAAAGATCTTCCTTATAATCCTGCTCCTCGCTATTGCACTCAGCTGGAATGCATGCTCCCCTTGATAAAAAAGACTTACGACATGAAAACGTACCATATCCAAGATTCTTTTTTATATCACTACTCTAGTACCACTAGCAAGCACTGCACCGTATTTATTATTATTTTTAATAAATAAGCATGTCCTGGAACATTTGCTAATTTTCAAAGCTACGTATGGCCCAAGAAGCACTCTGACCTATTCAACCCGCTTGCTGATTTGTGCAGCATTTTGAAATTACGAACGATAAGGAAGATAAAATGCCTTGAATTGTTTGCAATATTCGCTCGTGGTTACGATAGGCTTTTAAGCTGATTTTTTTTGCCGAAAGAATGGTAAAATTTTTAAAGTACCCCTTTCTTCATTTGTATGCATTTGCGCTGCTTTTTATATGAGTTCTCACTGACCGTGAGGAGCTGGCTCGGTCGCGATGTATCATTTCAGATACCACCTGAAGTTCAATTATCACCTGAACATTCTAGCGTGACCGATTATCGCTCCCACGGCCAGCAAAAAACCAAGCATGCTTTTGTTGGCGTACTATGAATTTCGCGGTCAGGGGGAGAAAATAAAAAAAAATTTCATTGCAAAGTTAGCAATTGCGTTGAGTTTTTTAGACAGGCAGGAATGCGTCGTACATTAGGTTTTTGCTTGCTCCATGCTCCTTGTGTTTCATGCAACCTGTTCCAAGTTCCACGCAAATCGTTCATCCGCTCTGACTTATAGCGTAGCTGACCAAGGAAGAGCATTCTCATGGAACATTGCAATACATGTTACGGATATTATATGTCGCCACTGTGAATATTACTTGGGCGATTTGCTCGTCGAATGCATGTAAAACTGTTGTTTGGGAGTAAACCTAATACGCCAATCTAATGATTGTTTTGCTTCAATAGGCTGCATATTAGCTGGGTACACGCAAAAAGCGTTGGATGCAGTCCTAGTCATTTTCTTCATTCTGCGAACACGCAGGCCCTGCAGGTGCAGCAGGTGAAATACTTTTCTTGTAAACATCGCACAGTTAAGAATGCCTTCTTTAATGTCTTACAGTTTCTTGACAAAATCATTCATACGGACGTATACCATTACCAGAGGAACTGCCAGGACCTGCCAAGTGGACAGAGTCACGCATATAAACGATCCTACAGTTACGTTCAAGCGCTACTCTACAACATTTTCCACAAGAAAGTAAGCATTATTGCCACATTTAGGAACCACTAACGTCATCTACTTTTGCAGGACATTGATTCTATTTTAGGGAACATTGTATCTTGATAGAAAAAACCTAATGATTGTTCGAGCGCCAGGTAATGGGAAGCGTTTAATTGATTCCATCTAATAGCATGTGCAAGAGGACAATGCTATGTACGTAAAACTTCTGTAGTGAGAACACGTTTACCGTAGGTACAAAAATGCATGCCCACTTCGTTAGGTTCATATTCCTGTAAAACACATTTACGAGAAAATAGTAGTTTTAGAGTTACTTGCGAACGATGCAATTGCTTGATTTGCTACCTTGAACAATATTCCATGATTTCAGGTTGCGTTAGTAAGCCGTATCTTAACACCTCAAGGTCACATAGTATTCTGACTTTTAAAATGAAGCTTCATGTATTACGAAAGGGTGTCTTGCATGGTGAATGCATTAACTTGATTCAGACATCATGCAATTCTCACGGAACTGCACTGTGTCACACGGCCATGTTGGCACCTTGCCATTGCGTGACCAATAAACAAAATGGATATTCTCACGTACTTCAGCTTTAGAAATTTTTGGTTTCAAAAACAAGGACGGAATCACTAATTTAGCAGTGCTTCATTTGCATGCATTGGATTACAAGTCACGTAATTCATCAACTAGCAAATAATTGTTTCATTTCAACTGGTGTAATATTTTGTGTCTATTCATTCGATTCGGTCAAAAATTACTGGTTTTTGGAACGTCTAAAGTGATCCAGAAAGAGATTCAGTATGCACATTTCATAATTTAGCATTATCAAGTCAGTGCTTGTGTTTAAAGGGATTCTCTACCGTCCTGGCATGGTCAAGCAGATTTCTTCTTTCTATCTGAGGCACCAGTGTTAACTACTTGCTAACTCGAACCTAATAAATGACCATTGCATCCAGTGAGTACATGTCGCTGTGGCACCTGAAGTCTGTAAACAAATTTTGCAGAGAGGCCGTGCGCCATGTGAATTACACACAAAACGCGACCACTTCAAGAACGTCACTTGCGTTCGCGGGGACCATTGGTGCCGACTAAATTAAGATTCTCCGCGTCAACAACCCGCTCCTCTTCTACAAATCAGTGCGAAATCCAATCACACTGTAGAAAACTCAATCTTTGTGTTAGCGACTGCGGACGTGGTGACCTTCGTGAAACCGCCATGCTGCAACTTCGCAGCGCCTTCTCATCTTCTTTTTAGTTGCGAATAGGACACAATCTTCTTATGTATATGAGGGGAGATCATTTATGAA
>WOVY01009096.1:0-14599 GCA_013436015.1 Rhipicephalus annulatus | reverse complement strand
GCATCTTCTTGGATGTTTTCTGCTATTTCTTGCTCGAAGTAGTCTTGAATAGTTTTGTCGCAAGCTAGGAGGTCATCTCTATCTTTGTGTAATTTCTTTGTCACCAGGATACGCCTCTTCTCTGCAATGTTGTTGTTGTCTCCCAATGTTACGTTTCATTCCATGGTGGCCACACTTGGTATCTTCCTGCTTTGAACTCCATTGTTTGTCGTTTGTCGGACGCACTCCTGCACATGGTCATCGCTCATTTTTTTGCTGATTTCTTCTTAATTCCCGTGTTTTCTAAGTCCCAGAATCGCTAAGTTCGTCGACAATCGTGTCCGACTTGGCATTGACCTTGAGTACCGTAATCGTCGATGATTTCATCGGCACAAAATGAAGTCCTAAAGGACCTTCGACCATCCATCCCAACATTGTTTCTATTGCCATTACTTTTGAATGAATCTCGTGAATGCGACTAGTGAGTACGGTCTAGTGATAATCTGATTCAATTAATATCGAAGTTCCCATATTTTTCTTTCTTTGTCCGTCTTCTCACTGTCTTCAGCCAAACAAATTCCCGTCGATCTTACTATTTCGTGTATTGTCAATGGTGGCGATGATAGCACGTCGCAAGATATAACTTCTATCTCCAGCGCCTCAATCGTGACTCGCTCCGAGATGGGATCCTTCCTCACGCTGACCTCGACGACTTTCATGTCTAGTTCCATCTCTACTCCTCCAAATGATCTTACGGTAATCCTTTCTGATTTTTTTACCTTGCACGCTAGTTTTATTGACAGTCTTTTGAGAATGAATGTCCTCTGTCTCCCATTGTCCAGCAGAATCCGTGCGTAGAAAAAGCTGTCTTCTCCGTCCGTCTACAGAAAGGCTGTCCGCAGTAGTATGCACTTGTCTTCACCAGACTGCTGTGCGTGCGTGTTGCAGGACTTGCTGGTGTCTAACCGTTCAGGTTGTGCGCTTTTACGTACTTGCTCAATATCATCACCGCTTTGCTGGTGTGCTGACTTTCCTGCAGGCGTACGTGGTCGACACATGAATGTCGCGTGCCTTCCCTTGCATGTTTTGCAGCGTACGTTATTGCGGCACATCTTTGCCGTGTGGTGAGGTCTAGTACATCTGAAGCACCTTCGCTCCCGTTGCAAGGCTTCTTTCTTCTGTTGCATAGTAATACTTTTTCTGCAATCTTCTGTGTAATTTCCAGTCATCTCACAGAAGCATTTTTTTCATCGAGGTGCTCTGAAGCGTAGATGTTCCAGTCCACCTCATACTGTATGGTGACTGGGTCACGTCGTATTTTTTTCTCTCGACTTTCTTCTCTGCTGCCTTTTTATATCTTTAAAAACTCCATAATTTCTTCAAACCACTCATGCTGTCTCTTGACGTGAGTCCGATTCTGTAGTTACTGGTCTAATGTCGCCTTTCCCTATCTCTTTCATTTACATCTTAATCCACTTATCCACTGGTAGCGCAGATTTTACAACAGGAGCTATCACCGTGGCGCAACTATCCATTTCCACTCCTAATGACTGCAATGCTCGTGTGTTCACTTGAACTTTTGGAAGAGTTTTTTCAACTCATCTACATCTTTAAGACTATTTACTGCTTCCACGTTTGCTAGCTCTGTTATGTAGGTCTCTCCTATATTATCTTGTCGTCCGAAGCCTTCTTTCAAAAGAGCAACTGCATGCTTGTGATTCTGATCAGAAAACTGCAAACCTTCTATAAGGGACGCAGCCTCCCCGCTCAGAGACGTCAGAAGGTAATTAAATTTTTGATTCTTTGGCATGTTCAATTCGTTATGCACCGATGTCTCGATCTGATGCCAAAATCTTGGCCATGCTGTTTTTTCCCATCAAACTTGATCATCTCAAGACGTGGCAACTTAAAAAGCTCTTGCGTCTCCGATGTTTCGTTAGTACCTTGCACTGACCTCGCCTGTTCTGTGAATATTCTTGTAAACAGTTGCGTTGCTTGTTCCAACTCGCGTAATTGCTCCTCTATTTTTGTCGTTGTGGGGACGTTCTTCATCTCATACAGCAAAACACTTTCAAATTCTGCCTCCACGTCTTCTCCTTCGATGAGCGGTTCAATCTGTTCTGAACGTGTCTTAACGTCTGTGACACGCTCTTCATCTCGTTCAGAAACGTCATAGGTTGCGCTCGATCAGCGTCTTCTTCTGTCTTCTTATCAATTTCGCTTGTAAGCGTTGTCACATTTGCTCTAAGTGTCTTTTGCTTCTTCGTTAGGACCTTTTTATTCATGCTTAAAACGTGTTGAAAGGCCTCTTGCCTGTGTATGCGCGTCGCCAACAGTCATCGGTTGTGGTCCTTCTCTCGACGGTTCGCCGTTTAGCCAGACGCCGTTGTTTCGCTCTTCAACCTGTTGTTGCGAATGGGGTTGAGCTCTTTGCGTCTGCTCACAGGTATCCTTGTCACGGCACCATGTTTCAGAAAAACTACAGAGACCGCAGAACCGATACGTCTTCGGTTTATTGTTGAGAGAACGAGATTAAAAAATACATACAGCGTGTCCCTGGCCACTTCTTGTTCCTCACCACTGAGCTCTATCTTCAATCTGTTCTCTACAAGTACCTTCAGAGGAGCCGTGGTGGACCCCAGCTTAAAACATTTTTTTGTTAAAAATCAACTGCCGAGCACTATGTACCGATGGTTGACCAGCTAAGACTCAAAGGGTGGGCCCAGGCGGTTGCTCACGTCGCAGCCGAAGCCAAAGTACCCCTCAGCAGACTCTCGCCGAAGGCGCGCATGGGCCCCGTTAAACGCGTTTCTGTCATTGCCACGTTGACTATGAAGTGCCTGCAGTGGCATTTCCTGGGTTGGCCGTTGTCGTTTGCATTTGCTTGGAAGGCTGCTCGATTTCCGGTGCGTAGTTGCGTCTCGCACTTCGCCACCCGCGCCTATTTGTGCTGGACCAAAGGAGAAGGTGAACAGTATCAGGTTATTGGGACGTTAGTTACTATGAAATGCAGACTGCAATGTACCCTCAACGTGTTGCGTTTTGGCATGGCACATCTATACTATATGAAGATGAGGTGCTGTTAACACATCGCGAATAAATCACAAGGTAAATATTTCAAGCCTGCAATGCCACAAAAGGAGGTGAGAAACACCTTCGCGTGCCTTCGATTGCCCTACTTGATAATGAGTTTATTTTCCTTGATAGAACAGAATCTTGAATTTAAATATGATAGTAAACGTGACATGTTTTCAGTTTCTCTGTGTGCATGATGGAGTAGTATTTTCCTATTTTCTTTCTCTTTTGTTTTGCTTTCTTCAGGCCACTTAAACACGGGTTGTCTAAGAGCGTTTTCATTTTTTCTTTATATTCTTTTGCTAAATATTCAGTTGCGAGTCCAAGCTGTGGTTTCTCCCCCTTTAACTCTGCATCACCAGCCTGTAAACTACTGACGCCACTGTTATAAGATGGTGGTTGTTCATATCGGCTTTGTCCTCCTTTCCTTTATGGATCATGCTCATCCTACTTAGTTTACACCCATTGGAAGCTTCACCATCCATTATTGCTTCGCTCACTGCCTCTCTTAGTGTTTGCTCAATGTTTGGTTCTAGTTTTTTTATTAACATGATTGGGATGCCGTCAGCATCTGTTGATGTGCTATTAGGAACTCTTTTCTCTGCCCTTTCCCACTCTCGTTGTCCCAGTGGAGCCACTGAGCTAATTGGTCGATCCTCATCTGGTACGGTGCATGCAGCGCTTTCTTGGTGTTTAAATCTTTCTGTCATCATTGTTTTTATATATTCCATTTTCACATCACCTTCTAGTCTGACCCCTTGAGCTGTAGTTATAAAACTCTGTTTCATGCTTGTCTTATTACTCAGAGAAATGAGATGGTTCCAAAACTTTGCAGCTGCTTTATTCTTTTTGTTTACTTCCGCCATCCATTGGGCCCTCTTTCTTCCAATGTTTTCAATGATCAAATCGGATGCTTCCTTTCTGCAGCTCAAAAAGTTATCACACATTATTTTGACGTTATCTACCGGTTCACCCCTCTGTTTAGCCTACCCGTGTTTCCTAGAGGCTTCCTGACGTCTTACTATGGCTCCCTTAACTTCCTCATCCCACCAGCTCTTGAGTTTGTGTCTGCTTTTTCCGGTTGATTCGACCCGTGCCTTAGCAAGCTCCAACTCAAACAATCCAGTTAGATTTGTGTACGTTACTCTGTTTTAGTATCTTCGGTGATTATTTTCTCAATCTCTTTAGTTTCTATTTTCATTTGCCTTTCTGAATACATATTACCATGTCGTTGCTCGTAATGCCGCCTCTCCAATTTTTTTCTGTTCCGAAATTCAGCTTCATACGTTTGTGAACACTACCTAAGCTTCTGGACCCATATTCATCTATGGTCATCATCCTTAGCTGATCATACAATTTATGTGACATTATTGCGTAATCTATTGTCGACTGTAGCCTTCCCACCTTCCATGTTATCTGCCTTCAGCATTTCTCGGTGCTGTTGCAAATGAATAAATCATGCCTTTCACACATATCCATTAGCATTCTGCCTGTTGGGTCAGTATATCCAACCATATCCTCTATGTGTGCATTCATATCATCTAATATAAATACCTCGCGCTCTTCTGCTAGTTCGTCAATGTCATTTCCTTTGCACTGCACCATTTGTTGATTTTCCTCTCTGGCTTTTGCCCCTGTCCAAAAGTATACAAAACCCCGGAGCGTCGTTTGCCCTGTCACTTTACCTTTTAGCAATAAATGTTCCTTGCACTCCTGCTTGACCCTTTTCCAATTCTGTAATTTGTCTGTAATTTTATGAATGAATGCCCCAATACCCATAGATGAGGTATTGAATGCCCGTAGACGGCAACTCGCCGGAAGCGTCATGTGGTGAGCTTCGGCGTAAACGGCATTCCGTCGTGACGCTATCGCGTCGCCAATGCCCGCTGGCGCGGCCTGAAAGTTTCCCCTCCTCAAATATTTTTGCTCTGTGGGTCATTCTTTATGAACAGAACTTCCTTTATTCAGGTGGAGCAGGTTCGGTCGAGTCAGTAAAGCTTGGGGCCTCGGGGTACCCCACAGAGATCAGTCTTTTCATCACTACTCTTCAATATAGTGATGAAGAGTCTTTCAGGCAGACTGGGTGGCCTCCGTAGCATTGGTCACGCACTTTACGCAGGTGACATTGCGGCTTGGTGCCCAGAGGGCTACCTAGCAGAAATAGAGCAAGCTTTACAGGCGGCTTTGGACGAGACGAAAACCTATCTCTCAGACATGGTTCTCAAGCTGTCTCCCAGTAAATCAGAGCTGTTACTTTACAAACTGGCTAGACAAGAGGTTAGGGATCTAACAGCCCTCAACTAGCTACCTTTGGCATTATACGTGAGTGGACGAAAAATTTCTATAGCTGACTCAGTTAAGGTTTAGAGGCCTGCTAAGAGGCGCGAGGGGCTGTAATGCCAGAACAATTAGCCACGTTACAGCCAAAACGCAGAGCATGCTGAGGTTAATCGCAAGGGGGTCCAACCTAAACAAGGATTTTGACGATGACAACCTCCTGAGGATGTACCATGCATTTCTCATGAGTCATTAACTATATGGCGTCTGCTCTAATATAGACCAAAACAAAAAAAGGAAGTTAAATACACTCATGCGTAATAGCATCAAGAAGGTGCTTGGCTTGCCGATCTGTACGAGCACTGACAAGCTAGATGAACTTGGCATGCACAATAACGTCGACGAGATCATAGAGGCGCAGGTTACTGCCAATGTGGTTAGGCTATCGTCGACGTCGGCGGGCAGGAGAATCCTTGAGGAGGTCGGCATGTTTCCTAGGCTTACAGAGGAACGGCGAACTACACTGAGTCGGGAAACAAGGGTGACCTACATGGTGGGGCCCCTCCCGCGAAATGTACATTCACAACATAACGAGGTTAGGTGCGAACCTCGTGCACGAGTCATCCTGAAGAGAGCTAGGGATGGCATTGACTCTGCCGTGTTTGTCGACACAGCGCAGTACGGTAACAGTAGGTCGTTCGCGTTGTCGGTTATAGACGGAAGAGGGGTGTTTCGCTCCTCCGCCTCGGTAAAGGCGGCTACCCTGGGTTTAGCAGAGCAAATCGCGGTTGCGCTGGGCTTGTCCGTACTAGAGCGTTCCTACATATACACCGACTAGCGGACGATATATAGCGACGAAAGTAGGACTTAGCAATCGGGCAACCTCGCTCTAGGGCGGCCTCCATTATAGAAATAAGGGTTTGTCCAGGTTAACATGTTATCACTTGGTTCCCCCCAAACATGGGGACGAATGCACTCGAAGACTTTTCAAACATCAACGAGCTGGTCCATGATCGTGCGTGAAAACTTACGTGCCGCGACGGTCTGGAGGCTACGGAGGGGCAGGAAGAGACTCAGCAGAACGATGCACTACTCATATTCAATGAAACAACCACGCATTAGCAACTTGGCAGAAGAATCTAGCCTCCTGCTCACGCAAAACTCAGCAGTGCACAGTCAGCTACCTTGAGAATGTTGCAGACGGGGTCTTTCCAGTCACGGGGATTCCTAAGTAAAATATACGCGGACGTTGACACTAGCTGCCCTGGATGCAAAGAACACCTTCTGCTCTATGGCTCACATGCTCCATCGATGTTCCGCGCTGCCTAAGAACCTTCTCTCAAGCGAAGCCGAATGGGAGGAGGCCAAGAGAAGTACGGAACTCAGCAGGCGAATCCAGGCAGTCCAGAGGGCCTAGGTACGGGTGGAGCGTCATGGAGTTTTGTCCTCTACGTGAGCGCGGCCAGCGGTCACAACGGCCCCTCGTTGTAGTGTCCTGCAGTAACTCTTCCGGTTATATTAAAGTTCGCTGTTGGTCTGTCTGTCCTGGTATTGAGGTATATAGGAATAGGGCGTACGATTCTGTGTTCGACATGACCTATCAGTGTAAACTTTATTACCATTCACTTATGTTGCTTTTTTATGCAACCATTTCAAGCACAAAAAACAGGTTTTGCTTTGAACATTGAATTTCAATGCAACAACTATTTTAAAGCTTCACCATTAACACAATGCACACATGAAAAAAATTACGGTATTTAATAAAGTTTTCGGGTGGCGGTCACCACTGATGACCACTTTGCTGAAAGGGGCTATGCATTACACATATGCAAAAACTGGTAGTTTTAATGTTTCGGCATACTTTGTGTTTTGCACAGAGTTTGCCGCAACATTGAAAGCTACCAGTTTTCTCAGTTATATTTAAAGTCTCAGATATATTAAAAGCGGCAGTTAGAACACTGTCGGAAACTGCAGGCATATCTCAGTCTTGCCTATGTTTTTTTTAGGGCCTAGAAAAGATAGATTTATGTCAACTGCATAGCTTATTTTAAAGCATGAAATCATGTTCCAATGCCAGCATGGTTTCACAAAGGGCAGGCCGACTGAGTCTGCGCTGTTGCCAAAAAGTAATCATACTCAGAAACATGGAAGTGGGAAAGTTAACTCTTGGCATCTTCATTGATTACAGCAAATGATTTAGCTCACTTTCTCATGACACCCTTTTAACAAAACTAGAACAATATGGCATACATGGGGTCATTCACTCACTTTTGCGATCGTATCTCTTCGACCGCAAACACAGCGTAGTTGTAAATGGTTCTGCGTCATCTTTTCGCCCATTATTAAGTGGTGTGCCCCAGAGAAGCATCCTGGGGCAATTTTTATTTAAGGCATACGTGTATGACTTATCTTTTACTGACAAGTCGACAGAATTTCTTTTGTACGCAGATGACACTAGCCTGTTTGTTTCCTCTAATGCTGAATCAGACCTATTTTCACAATCGAATAGTATGCCGTCTTAAGTGTACGAGTGGTCCGTGTGCAACAGTCTACAAATCAACGTCAAAAAATCAAAAGCAGTTGTTTCCGCTGCTAAAAACAAATGTGTGTCTTACGCCCATTTAAACATAGGTTACGACTCACTTGATGTGGTAGAGGAACAAATATTTTGGGTGTTGTGTTTTCCAGACACTTGATGTGAAATTCACACATTGACCTCATTGTAAAGAAATTGGCAGCTGCACTTTCTGTCCTAATTAGTTGCCGTCATATGTTCCCGCCTCGTGTAATGTTCCAACTTTACCATTCGCTGTTTCGATCGCACATACGCTATTGCACCTTAGTATGGGCTACAACCACGAAACAGAATAGTAATAGGTCATTGCTGCTTGAAAAGAAAGCTATTTGCTGCATCAATAATGTTGATTATTTACATCCGACGAAATAACTGTTTCAAGAAAACAGGAAAATTACTGTCAAAGATATTTACGCATACCACCTCATACATCGACTATATTTTTCTGGCAAAAAAAAAACTGCGTACTTTATAAAAAATTTGTCAGCCCTCGTAGAATGGCACAGCACCTGAGAAACCCAACCACCCGCAAGGAGGTTCATTAGGCACCATAGAACAAACTACCACAATGAAACCGTGAGGTACAATGTACCGCAACAGTAATATTATTACAGAAGTGCATAAATACAGAATTGTCATTATCACGCAAGCACTTGCTTCGTATTTTTTTATTCAAATAGAAAATAAATGAAGGAGTTTTTGTCACCGTTACTTGGCGATGGCTGTCTCTGTTCACTTGAATGTTACAAATAAAAAAAGCATATATACATATCTACTTGCTACATGTCTTTCTCTAAGATCAATTTGAAATTTACCAATTTCAATTTAGACCCCTAGCCTCGTCACGTTGTATGCTTACAGTTTTCTTGCTAGATGCCTTCAACATTGTACTTCGTGAACGTCGTAAATTTGAATCACTTGTGGAATTCAAAAATTAGCTTGTTTGTTTTCAAAGGCAAAGCGAGACATCACATGTTTTGCACATCGAAAGTGTTCAAAATGCGTGTGCCTTTGCGGTTTAATTCGTGCGTCCTCTTTTTTAACACCTTGTTGGGTCATGGTGGGATGCTATTGTACGCGTGGCGAAGACTACCAAAGATATAAATTTCTGAAGTTTGGCCCCTGTGCCAACAGATGACTCGCGTTTCTTCGTAGTATGTGTAAAAGCTTTGGTAGTCAACTGTTGGACGAAATTTTTTCTAAACCCTTTCAATGTCATCTTCTCGGAACCAGAATGTTCTCCGTAAATAATGTATCTATTGACAACACTGCAGTCAAAAAGGTGAACAAATCCATTTTATTTTGAATTTTCTTCGTGCAGACCACTCTCCTTTAACCTGTTCATGCATGGTGGTAGGCTTAGGCAAGCACCGTGAATAAGGTCGCTATACAGAATGAAACTGAAGCACAGCACATTTTTACTAGCACAACCAGTAATGAATGTCCTTGCGCTGCATTACGCACAAAAAAGTTCGCATACAAGCTCAAATGACTGTTCCCGTAGAATTTTTGAGGGTCGGGCGTGAGAAACAGCATGTGTTGGGACTTCCTTTATTCATCCCTCGCAGCAGAAGAGCAGTCATCATCATTATTGAGCCTCCTCAGGAGCTGACGCTTGGCCTCGTGGCAGCGCCGGCTCACCCTTGTCTTTTTTTCTTCTTTAGTTTCATTAAAGCCTTTCTTCTGGCAAGACGTGTTCTTCGCTCGATGTGAGCCGTGCGGCAGCAGTAAGGCTCAGAGGTCCAACACATGGTGCCGAAAACCCGGGACCTTTGACGACATGATTTTGGACGCAGTTTTACATCAGCAGTCCACAACATAAGCGAGTTAAGCACAGCTGACAAGTTCAACTACTTGAAAAGTTTGGTTACCGGAGTGGCCTCGTCGGCCATATCGGGATTACAAGCTACCGAAGAGTGCTATAAAGATGCCATTGAAATTTTAAAGAAGCGTTTGGGAGATGAACAGATCATTGTGCACGACCATTTGCAAGGTTTGCTGGATCTAAAGCTGGTGTCGTCGTCAGCAGACGTTCGTAAGCTGAGGCAACTTTACGACAAGGTACAGGTTCATATCCGAAGCCTGAAGGCGCTTGGCACAAACTCGACAACTTATTGCTTCATGCTTTGGGAAAACCTGCAACGAGTTCTATCGACAGACATGGTGCTGTGTTTTCACGAGATGCACAAGGCATCCTTGTCGGCTGCATCCTCTTCGAATACGCAAGGCAATTTAAACCGTGTAACGGTTACAGAAGGTAACGATCTTCGAATGCTTCTGGAATTTTTCGAACTTCAACTCACTTGTCGAGAAGCTGTTGCTGAACAAGACATAACAGAAACTCGTCGAGCCTCAGATAAGACAGGACTAAAACATAGTCATCCACATGACGTTTCCACGACAGCTGCTCTACAAAGCTCAACAAAAAGTCCACAACAATGCCTGTTCTGCCGGTCTGAAAAGCATTCTGCCGAAGTATGTGATACGAAGGATATCGACTTCTCAAACAAAAGAGAAATGCTCATCAAAACGGGACAATGCTTTCGTTGCCTAAAGCAGGGTCACATAGCAAAAGATTGCAGAAGCCGGTTAAAATGTGGCAAGTGCACAAGAAGGCAGGCAACATCTGTTTGCGCATCCGACGACATCAGAAACAACAAGAAGGTGATATCTGCATCGGTCAATCTGGTGTCCAAGCAGGCAAGGTCAGTCGTAATTTGCAGAGTCTGACAGCCACCGTATTGGGCGCCAAATCATCCGGTCACTACCGAGTCCTTTTTGATGGCGGAAATCAGCGGAGCTTCATTACAACCAAAGCCTATGGAAGACTTGGATTGAAACTAATAGAAGAGGAAATATTAGCCATTGGTGTGTTTGGGGGCAATAACATACGAAAAACTATGAAGAAGGTACGTGCATCAACTCTCCCTGCAAACCAGAAGTTTCCGATTTCAATAGAGGCGCTGGTGGTGGACACGATATGCACTGAATGCATTCCGATACCAGAAGAAAACGAAGTGGACAATCACTGGTTGTGAGCTTCCTAGCGCTGCTGTTTTTTCGCCAATTTCGTAAATTTTCTTACTTGTATTCTGCATCTTACTGCCAAGATTTGGCCACCACCTTCGCGGTACACCAGGCGCCACGTCTCCAAGGCGCCGAAGCCTTGGAGACGTGGAGACGTAAGGCTGCCACGACGTCCGAAAGCTTCGGCTACTGGTGGCGGCCATTCTTCTCGGTGCCCATCAGATGAAGACGAAGTGATGATTAAGTCCGGACATTAAGATAATCCCGTGTTTCGTGGACCTGAGGAGGACTGTGACGGCCCCTCGATGACACCTAACGCCAACGATGAGTGTGTTACTCCGAAGAAGGCGCGAACTGATAATCGAGAGGATAACAGCGATGCACCGATCATCGACTGCGCGGAATTGAACTGTGATATAGAAGAGAAAGAAATGCCTTCTCAACAGTCACGTACAAGAAAGCTCGACCAGTGGGGCTACCCATAATTTCAAGCTGACAGGCCCTATTGCCTCGTTCTGAAAAGTCAATCAGAATAAACTGGCTTTTAAACTAGTATCTGCTGCTAAAGAGAAAGTGCAGTCGCTCTGTGCCAACAGAGATGGCAAATTCTCTGTGTCTCTACAGTCACTGCATCCTCCAGACTTTTTGAGTTAACACATGTTGCTGGTCTTTAAGTGGCACCGTATATACCCGCAGTCATATGTGAGGAATCTAGGAAAGATTAAACAAGTACCAGTGCAATACAGTGGAGATAAACTGCTTGAATATTTAGGAGACAGCGGTGTAATCTCAGCCTAGAGACAAACTAAATGGCTCCGTCGTGAATATGGTTCAGCAGAGCCACAATTGCTCGGCAGTGTAATTCTTGAGTTCTCCCCCCGACAAGCCACTGCCGCCTAAAATTCTCCTAGGCTTCACAAGTCATCCGGTGGAAGAGTACCTACAGCCCCGCTACGCGAAGTTACAACTGTCAATGATATGGAAATGTTTATAAATCGTGTCATGGACAACTTCGCTGCCAAAATCTGTGCAGGAGCACATGATTAGAAAGAATATACATCAAGGAAGCATCCCAAATGTGCCAATTGCAACGGAGACCACGTAGCGTCATATGCTGGTTGTCCAAATCACCAGGCGGCTACTCGACTAAGGCGACAAGAAGTTTTGCATGGAAGAGCTCCAAAAAAGGGATCGCCTTGTCTGAATCCTGAAACTGTATATCACTCCCTTTGACTTCAAAATCACAGTACATCACCACTGTCATATGCGACAGTACCCAAGCGTGCTTCAGCTCAGAAACACAAAAGTACAGCCAAAACGGACCGTAGAGGACAATCATCCAGCGTTCAAAGGGAGACAAGCGACAGCAGGGCACGGGAACCGCCAGCAACTCAGGATAACCAAGCGTCTACACCTTTCACCAAGCCAAAGCAAAAGGCACAAGAGCAGCATGCACCGAAAAGAAGTTATGTGGATATGGTTATGTCGATGCTCTTCCTTGCTTTGAAGGCAATCTGCGTGTATTTCCACAGGTCAATGACCTTCCAGAGGTAAGCGCAGTCCTTTCATTAGAGCCTCTAGCAGTACAACAAAGAATTGTTCCATGGCAAGATGGCTCTACAAATGAACAACTGTTTCCACAACACGGCTGTGTTCAGTGGAATGCCAATGACCTGAGGTGCAAAAGCGCAGACTTTAGGAAGCTGGTTGCTCAGTATAGCTTCACCGTTCTGTGTCTAAATGAAACCAACGTTGCCCTGACTATAGGATCTCTAATTATGTCACATATGCATCAAGAAGAAACCCAGGCTTTGGCAGGGCAGTGTTATGCGTATGGCACGACATAACCTCGTTTGTTTTGTACTCGTCGGACTCGGGCGTGCCAGAATTTGTAGGGTGCAAAATTTCAGAACCTTACCATCACCATAATTTGTGTTTATTTGCAACCATCGACACGCATCTCCGAATCATCCCTGGTTCACTTAATTGGTAAGCCCAGGGACCTGCCCTCACCTGTGGAGAATTTAATGCACACAATACCACGTGGGACACTACTCATACCGATTTACGTGGGAGAACACTTGAAAAAGCAATTGATCGATGTGGTCTTGTACTGAATTATGTATCAGTAACGTTTTTAAGGGTTAATAGTTATGCAAGTTGTCTAGATTTGGCTATAGGCCTCTCCTGACATTGCATGAGATATGAACTGGTGTACAGAACTCGAAACATGTGGGAGTGATCATTACCCACTTCTCATGCAACACCCAAAAATGCAAGTGCGAACGACCACATGATTTCAAAGCTGACTGGAAACTACTTGGTGAACATACTGGACGTGACTTGATGGGAGTTAATGAACTAGATACATTTATGTCCTACATTAAAAGCAGTTACTCCCGTGCGACAAGGTTTACAGCTGTCCCAGCAGGCCGCTCAAGTTTAGATGCAGACTATGAGCGCCTACGAGCAATTAGAAGACGAGCAGAACGTCGCTATCGCCGCACTGGAAGACTAGAAGATTACAGAGTCAGGCCACACACATCTAATCTAACCGACACATGCAAAAGTTAGGCAAGAAAAAATGGTATGATTTCTGCAATTCATTGACCCCCATTTACTCCACTTCCAAAAGTCTGGCCAACAATCACTGCTCTAAGTCATACAGTATCCCAGCGAAACCCATTCAGAGCATTGGCCATATATCTTGGACTATCCGAACGTGATGTTTCTAATAAGTTTTGCACAATGCTGACTGGAACTGGGCAATTGGTTCACAGCACTTCTGCACTGCCTAGTTCTGTAGAGCAGAAAATCAAAGATGCATACGCTTTATCACATGCTCAACTGGATAACACGTATTGTCTACTAGAGTTGCGTACTGCACTATCACAAACCCCCGTAAGAACAGCAACCGGTCCCGACAACGTATTGTACAGTGTTCTGATTATTGGCGGACCAAACTGCATGCCAGTTCTACGGATATATAACGACATGTGGACGAAGGCGTACTTTCCATTGTGTGGAAGGTCGGGAGAGCCGTCCCACTGCTGAAACCCGGTAAATCACCGCTTTCGCTTGACTCATTCCGACCAGTCAGCCTCACTAGCTGTGTATATAAAGTCATAGAAAAAATGGTTGACAGAAGATTACAGTGGTGGATTGAAGCTAACAACCTTTCTCTCAGAACAGATGGCTTGCTTCAGACCGATGGCGATGCACCATGGACTGGCGTCTTAGACCTCGTTACTATAGTAGAACTTGAGACGAGCTGTGGAAACATGGCTGTTGTCGCGTTCATTGATATTCAGAAGGCATTAGACTCTGTGAGACACCTCTCTGTGCTACACGGACTTACCTCACTAGGGGTTCACGGTCGTATCCTTCCATGTGGATCGCCAACTTCCTAGTAACAGACAAATATACATTTCAACCAAGTAATGGAAACAGCAATTGCTTCAACGTGAGCCCAGTTGTACCCCAAAGAAGTGTTCTAAGTCTGCTTCTTTTCAATGCTCCAGTGGCAGGTCTCCCAGATGTGCTGCCCGAAACCTTGAACATATCAATGTATGCAGACGACATATGCATATGGACGTTTCACAAATCCCAGGAAGTGATCGAAGAACGGCTCCAACAAGGATCAGATGCAATAAGTGATTACCTCAA